>JBCNJP010001946.1:0-10000 GCA_039602395.1 Deinandra increscens subsp. villosa | reverse complement strand
GTTTGCCACAGCAGCTGTTGCATGGTTGTTGTAAGAAGGCTTTGGTGGAGTAGGGCCTGAAGAAGAGCTAGGTTTGGTAAAAACCAGAGCTTGGTTTGGTGTATTCTGGTTTCTTCTCAGCATTATAACCTCCATCTCTTCTTGGCTGAGAACACTCCCTGGCAAAGTGTCCTAACTAATTACAGTTATAACACTTGACTTTAGATTTGTCAAGGCCAATGGGAGCATTCTTGGCTCCATTATACTTCCTTCCTGTTCTCTTGTAGAACCTTTGTGCCCTCAGTGACACCATTGCAAGCTGTGTTGTGATGTCAATTTCTTCTAGATCATCAGCACTGATGCATTCAAGATCTGATCTAGTGAACCATGTGTAAGCACTGTTAGCAACATTTGCAAAGTTTTGAAAGTATGAAACTTCATGTCCTTTAGGAGATTCAGGAAAGGAAATGTGTGGTTCATGATCAGAATAGTTCTCCGAGTGAGCAGTAATGAGGGCCAAAGTGCCTTTGGAAGATGAAGTCTGGTTAGATGATACTGTTGGATATATGGTGTCCTGACCCGACGAATTAACGAACCCGACCGATATTGACCCGTAAGAGTTACACCCGGGTCAACGGACTATTTAATCTAATTAATTGTTAATTAGAAATAAACGAACTAAATGGTGAGTTAAATAAATATTAATTATTTATTTAATTAAAACGACAAAATCTATCGGTTTAAAATTACTCGTTAATTAAAAGACGAACCGATCAGTTGTTACCGGATTAACAGACTGATCGGTTGGTGGACTAAAGGAGGATCGCGACCGGGCCCAGTTCGCAGGCCCCGGTCCGCGATTTAATATTAATAGGAGAAGGGAGGAGGTGGATTGGAACACAAGTCAAAAACCCTAATCTCCTCCCTCACTCTCTCTCTGCGCCGTGACCGCCGAAGCCGGCTCCGCCGCCGCCGCCGACCGCCGACCGCCGATCGCCGATCCCGCCTCCTCCACCGTGATCCCTTGCAATCTCCGATGGATCCCCGTCTTGCCAGTATTTGCGCCCGACTCGAAAGCAAAGCCGTTGCAGCCCGAGCCGAAGCCGCAGCCCGAGCCGAAGCCGAAGCCGCAGCCCGAGCCGCCGCCGCGGCTCGCCGCTGCCGCTCACGCGCCGCCGCGCGACCACCGACCGGTGGTTCTCGCGCTGCCGGCGCAGCCGAGACCACCGCGTCCGGTCCCGTCGTCGTGGCCCGCGCCGTTATACCCGCCGGCCACCGCCACCGCGTCATCTCCGATCACCGGCGATTCGATCGTCGTGGGATCCGTTCCGGTGGCTATCCCGACGAAGAAGATTTTGTCACCACCACCGGTGGTATCCCTACCACCACCGCCGCCACTACCGCCGCCGCCGCCAGTCGCCGCCGCCGCCGATGCCGCCGTCGATGACTTGTCTCGAAGGTTCGAGTCAGACGTCTCAGTTCGTCCTAGCGCGAGCCCGTTGAATCCGGGTGTCTCGAGCGGTTGCTCGGATCCCGCCAAGGTATATCTAATTCGTTAGATAGTTATTTATTTATTTATTTTAAATAAATATATTTTTCTGTGTTTGTCGTGTTCCGGTGATTGATCCTGTTACAGTTGCATCCGCGTTTTAATCGTTTCCGCTGCCAAATTAATTTAGAATTAATTTAATTAATAAATCGGTTTTAATAAAATTAAAATCGGTAACCCGGATCACACTGTAAAACCCAACAGTGGTATCAGAGCCATTATCACCGCGCGCAAACCAGAACCGGTCCTTACACGACCGGTAGTTCGCAATTTCGATTCAAATCCAAATTGCGAATTGGAATTAATTTATTTATTTATTTTAATTCTATGTATTTTATTGTGTGTTACGGCCGACCCCTCTATGTTTATGTTCATATATGAATATGTGTTTTGGCGTGTTTTGTCTTTCTCTGTTTGGCCCAAGTTGTTGGCCCAATTGTTTGTATTTCGTTTTGGTTTATTGGACCCGGATTTTGGGTTTCAAAGTTGTACAAATTTAGGGCTAGTTTACTAGAAGTAGTTTTAGTAATTGTAAATTTGTATGTAACCAAATATCGAAGACTGGACACACGCCAGAGGGATGTCGAAGCAAGTGGGAGCTGAACAGGATTCCAGATCGCACAGAGTTGCCATCTCGATCGTTCACCATTTTATTTAATTTAATTTATTTTAAATTTGTCCCTTATGATCTCGCTTGTATGGCTCGAGCGAGATCAAGACCTTATGCCGTTTAACACACAATATGCCATTCGCGACAACTTAGTAAGTTAATTAGGTTAAATTAATTTACTTGTCCCGAGTGGTGATAGGGTTTTATCGTTCGTGTCTGACGGTAATTAAATATTAAAAGTAATTAATATCCCTATTTGGTAATTCATAAAACTGATAGTTCGTGCCATCCTATCTCAAGTTGAACTTGGAACGTATTTACCGGAGCATCAGTGTTGGAGTATTTCAACACCGCACTTGGTGCCGAGGGTACCTTCTAAGGTGACGACATTGGAGTATTTCAACACCGTGTCATCACAATCAACCATTTAGGATTACTATCGCTTTAGACGTGCATGTTCGTGGTGTTGGAGTATTTCAACACCGCGCCACGGATGTGTATTACTAGAGTGGGCACGGATGAGGCTAAACGTATCGCAAAATACAATTGTATGTATATAGCGGCCTCATACCGAGAGTTGTGACTTGAGTCTCACAATTGACAACCGTTGTCAGTTTGTTTACACGACCTTGCTCCTGAGGCTCATTTGGCGGTCTTAAGTAATGTCGTCTAAACGAATTCTCAATTTTCTTAAAAATAAACTTTACCAACTTATTTTTAAAGAAAAAAAATAAACATCGAAAATACTGATTAAATTTACTTTGCTTATTTTCAGAAGGCTAAAGAAAACTCACCTCCATTAAGTTCAATGGTACAACTCGACCCCTTCACTGAGACTGGCTTTCTCGCATGGCAGACAACCCTGAGGAACCTTTTAAGGCTCTTCGGGAAACTCTATGTCATTGACCGACCGATCGCGAGTATTCCATCTTACTTGCTAAATGAGAACTCGCGGTCTGAGCTCCAAAAGCACACTGACGATGATAAGGACGTCACTGACCTGATGTTATCTAGCATGACTCAGGATTATCGGTACAATTTCATGGGGATGTCTGCTTATGACATCATTCGTAAACTCAAGGATTTATTTGAATTGAGTCAGAGGACTGAGCGAGCTGATGCGCTTTCACAATTTGTGAACTGCTCTATGGCTAACGACTCCTCTCCATACGATCATGTCATGCTGATGAAAGCGTATCGCGACAGGCTGATCGACCTTGGCTACTCC
This sequence comes from Deinandra increscens subsp. villosa, assembly GCA_039602395.1. Taxonomy (NCBI): domain Eukaryota; kingdom Viridiplantae; phylum Streptophyta; class Magnoliopsida; order Asterales; family Asteraceae; genus Deinandra; species Deinandra increscens. The sequence continues at coordinate 6,634 of JBCNJP010001946.1, read as the reverse complement.
ATCTCTGACGGGATGGCTCTTGATGTAGTACTCAGATCTTTGCCTGAACATTATCGCATTCTTGCGATTAATTGTTCGGCTCAGTCGATCGAGGAGGTTATTCCGTTGATACCCAACGTGAAGATCAGGACCACGCCGGACGTGCTCAAAGTTGCGAATACAAAGATCTCCAAAGCCAAGAAGGTTAAAGAAGGCAAAGGCAAGAAACCACAGGTGCAGCCTCCCGAGGAGCGCCTGTGCTATGAGTGCAACAAAATGGGACACTGGCGTCGCAACTGTCCTGTTTATCTTGCAAAGCTGAAGATGACCAAGAACCCTAATAAGGGTTGCTCATCAGGTATTTCAATAAATGTTATTGAACTTTTCACTGTTTCCTCCAATTCATGGGTATTTGATACTGGATGTGGTTATCACATTGTTAATGTTTTGCAGGAACCTGAGAAGTGGAAGAAGACAGAACGAGGCTGCATGGACCTCATCGTTGGTGACGGGAAGAGAGTCCCAGTGCTTGCTGCTGGCACTTATTCTTTTTCATGCTCTTCTGGCCTTGTAGTTAATTTGATTAACTGTTTATATGCACCTGGTTTATCCAGAAACATTATTTCTGTCTCTTCATTGTTTGAACAAGGATTTCGGTATAAATTTAATGGAAATGTGATTTCTGCTTACCTTAATAATATCTTTTATTTCGAGGCTAAACCTCGACATGGTATATATGAGATAGATGTTCAAACAAACGACCAGCTCTATCATGTTTCTAAAAGAAACAAAACTGATAGTAACGAATCCTCGTTATGGCACCATAGACTTGGTCACATAAGTAAGGCCCGCATCAAGAAGTTGCAAACTGCTGGCATTCTCGAATCCCAAGACGCAGATTCCTTCGATGAATGCGAGTCATGCTTATCTGGTAAATTAACCAAGTCACCCTTCACCCTTACAGGTGAACGGGCCCAAGGCTTGTTAGGCATTATTCACACCGATGTGTGTGGACCCTTTCGAACCGAGACGAGAAATCGTGAACGGTATTTCGTGACTTTCATCGATGACTACAGCAGATATGCCTATGTCTATCTGATGAAACACAAACATGAAACTTTTGAAAAGTTCAAAGAGTTTCAAAACGAAGTACAAAATCAGTTAAATCGAACTATTAAAATACTTCGATCCGATAGAGGCGGAGAATACCTAAGCGCTGAATTCCTGAATCATCTGAAGGAATGTGGAATCGTTTCACAACCTACTCCTCCTGGCACACCCCAGTTAAATGGGGTTAGTGAAAGGAGAAATCGAACTTTGCTCAACATGGTTCGATCGATGATGTGCAGGACCACCTTGCCACATTCCTTTTGGGGATATGCCATCTTGACCGCTGCTCGCCTAATAAATCTGGCACCGACCAAGAAAGTGGGGAAGACCCCATATGAGATATGGCATGGTTCTCTTCCTAAACTATCATACCTCAGGGTATGGGGATGTGATGCTTATGTCACCAGTGAATCTGACAATAAGCTTGATCCCCGAGGCGAAAAGGTAACTTTCGTTGGATACTATTGTAATACTGGTTATTACTTTTACCATCCTGATGCAAACACCGTTTCCATCAAAAGGAAAGGTAAATTCCTTGAGAAAGAATTCCTTACTCGAGGAACAAATAGTGATCCAGTGGATCTTGAAGAAATTCGAGATACACCTAACCCTGAAACGGTCGCTGCGTCTGACCGACAAGTTGTTGTCGCACCATCAGACCCAAACACAAGCACAAGCGTTCGTAGGAGCGAAAGAATACGATATGAGCCTGATAGATACCTTGGATATCATGGGGCCTTCGATGTTCTGCTAATAGCCGATTCTAACGATGAGCCTATTAATTACAAAGCTGCTATATCGGATCCGGAATCTGATAAATGGCTTGAAGCCATGAACGCTGAGATGCAATCCATGCGTGATAATCACGTCTGGGACTTGATTGAGCTACCCCCCGGTACACGGGCAGTAGGGAGCAAGTGGATCTTTAAAAGAAAAACTGACATGCATGGAAATGTGCAAACCTACAAGGCACGGCTTGTAGCAAAAGGTTTCACTCAAACTCAAGGAATTGACTATGATGAGACCTTTTCACCCGTTGTCATGATCAAATCGATCAGGATTCTCCTTGCCATAGCCGCATACCATGACTATGAGATATGGCAAATGGACGTTAAAACCGCCTTCCTGAACGGACAGCTCGAAGAAGATGTCTACATGGTTCAGCCTGATGGTTTTGTCGATCCAGAGAATCCAAACAAGGTTTGCAAACTAAGCAAGTCCATTTATGGACTCAAGCAAGCATCTCGAAGCTGGAATCTTCGTTTTGATCAAAAGGTCAAAGAGTTTGGTTTTGAACAAAACAAAGATGAGCCTTGTGTTTACAGAAAGGCAAGTGGGAGTGCTATATCGTTCCTCGTACTGTACGTGGACGATATATTGATCATAGGGAACAACATACCCATGCTTAACGAAGTTAAGAAATGGCTTTCATCTTGTTTCGCTATGAAAGACCTTGGAGAAGCCGCTTACATTCTGGGAATCAAAATTCACAGAGATCGATCTAAGCGCCTTTTGGGACTCAGTCAAAGCACATACATTGATAAGATCATAGCTCGGTTCAATATGAGCAACTCCAAGAAAGGAACCGTTCCCATGACTAAGGGAACGATCTTGGACAAATCTCAAGCACCTAAAACGGAGCGCGAGATAAGCCAAATGGCATCGATCCCATTTGCCTCTGCTATTGGATCTATCATGTATGCCATGCTCTGCACACGACCGGATGTCTCGTATGCACTGAGCGTGACAAGTCGGTACCAACAGACGCCAGGACTAGCTCACTGGACGGCTGTAAAGAACATACTGAAATACTTGAGAAACACCACTGATATGTTTCTCGTATTCGGGGGTGTTGATGAGGAGCTCACTGTAAGATGTTACACTGACGCTAGTTTTCAGACTGACCGAGACGACTCTCGCTCACAGTCGGGATTCGTATTCACTCTTAACGGAGGGGCTGTTTCTTGGAGAAGCTCAAAACAGCCAGTAGTAGCTGATTCTACTACTGAATCCGAATACATAGCCGCCTCAGAAGCTGCTAAAGAAGCCGTGTGGATGAAGAAATTCATATCCGATCTCGATGCTGTGCCAAGTATTAGGCAGCCCATCGAGATGCTGTGCGATAACACAGGAGCTATAGCTCAAGCCAAAGAGCAACGGTCCCATAAGATGGCCAAGCACGTCCTGAGGAAATTCCACTACATAAGAGAAGTAGTTGAAAGAAATGAAATCAAAATAAGCAAAGTACACACAGATCAAAACTTAGCTGATCCCTTCACTAAGCCTATGACTCAGGAGACTCATATACGCCACAGAGAAGCGATAGGGCTTAGATTAGCTAAAGACATGTTTTGATTCAGTATTTGGATGTATGAACACCAACAGTTATCTATATTATTCTTATTCCATCTGTTTTATGCAATAATGAATTACATAACTGTGTTCAATATTTGTACGTTTAATCCATGGACAATAAGTTCTTGTCCTAAATGTCCGTAGTCGATTAGATAGTGGGAGCTATACTAAAGAAAGACTATTGTGACTAGTTGAACTTTAAAGTTGTTTAACGTTCAAACTCACAGACCTCATTGGTGAATGACGTTGGACGTAACTCGCATCATGCAACGCAAACATGGAAGTCTTGCTTGCTTGATTAAATGCATGCTCTAATGTATCCTTAGACCTGAGACGCATATTCGAACTCCCTTCTACTAAAGAACATTCTTTGATTGTAGCCTAACGTTGTCGCGTAACTGCCAGCCATAACGGCTACTTTTGGGAATGGCTCTGAGGTTTAGTGGGAGCTGTATGCCTCAACAAGGGATTCTGTACTCTTGCTTCGGCAACAGTTAGACATAAAGGCGCCCTCGTTGGTTCCAAGTGATAAGTGTGAGGCCTCACCCAAACTTACTGTGTGTTTGTTGGATCACTTCGAATTATATCGAGAATGAAAATCGATGAATAAAACATGGGAGTCCATGTCCCATAATTCATCAATGTCTTATACAGAAAGGAACATATGACAATGAATGCACAAGTCGTGAGTCTGCTTGATGGTCAATCAGATATACTTTGGCAAACGACTTAAAGTGTCAATATTAGTTGGTGTAGCTATGCATAGCTAGAGTGCCTCTGGCTGCGCTCGTTAAACTGTCGCGTTCAGTCCAAGTGGGAGACTGTTGGATATATGGTGTCCTGACCCGACGAATTAACGAACCCGACCGATATTGACCCGTAAGAGTTACACCCGGGTCAACGGACTATTTAATCTAATTAATTGTTAATTAGAAATAAACGAACTAAATGGTGAGTTAAATAAATATTAATTATTTATTTAATTAAAACGACAAAATCTATCGGTTTAAAATTACTCGTTAATTAAAAGACGAACCGATCAGTTGTTACCGGATTAACAGACTGATCGGTTGGTGGACTAAAGGAGGATCGCGACCGGGCCCAGTTCGCAGGCCCCGGTCCGCGATTTAATATTAATAGGAGAAGGGAGGAGGTGGATTGGAACACAAGTCAAAAACCCTAATCTCCTCCCTCACTCTCTCTCTGCGCCGTGACCGCCGAAGCCGGCTCCGCCGCCGACCGCCGACCGCCGATCGCCGCCTCCTCCACCGTGATCCCTTGCAATCTCCGATGGATCCCCGTCTTGCCAGTATTTGCGCCCGACTCGAAAGCAAAGCCGTTGCAGCCCGAGCCGAAGCCGCAGCCCGAGCCGAAGCCGAAGCCGCAGCCCGCCAGCCGCCGCCGCTGCCGCTCACGCGCCGCCGCGCGACCACCGACCGGTGGTTCTCGCGCTGCCGGCGCAGCCGAGACCACCGCGTCCGGTCCCGTCGTCGTGGCCCGCGCCGTTATACCCGCCGGCCACCGCCACCGCGTCATCTCCGATCACCGGCGATTCGATCGTCGTGGGATCCGTTCCGGTGGCTATCCCGACGAAGAAGATTTTGTCACCACCACCGGTGGTATCCCTACCACCACCGCCGCCACTACCGCCGCCGCCGCCAGTCGCCGCCGCCGCCGATGCCGCCGTCGATGACTTGTCTCGAAGGTTCGAGTCAGACGTCTCAGTTCGTCCTAGCGCGAGCCCGTTGAATCCGGGTGTCTCGAGCGGTTGCTCGGATCCCGCCAAGGTATATCTAATTCGTTAGATAGTTATTTATTTATTTATTTTAAATAAATATATTTTTCTGTGTTTGTCGTGTTCCGGTGATTGATCCTGTTACAGTTGCATCCGCGTTTTAATCGTTTCCGCTGCCAAATTAATTTAGAATTAATTTAATTAATAAATCGGTTTTAATAAAATTAAAATCGGTAACCCGGATCACACTGTAAAACCCAACAGATACACCAGACTTCTCATTCATTTCCATCTCATGTGCACTCAGCATTCCATAGTGATCTCCTAATTTCAAAGTCTTGAGGTCTTTGTTATACTTTATGCTAACTGTATAGACAGCCCAAACTTTAGGTAAAGATCTTAAAAACTTTCTGATTATATCAGCATTTTCAATTTTGACATCTACACCTTGTAGCTCATCTATTAGTTTCACATATCTCAAGTATTGTTCAGACATAGTTTCACCTCTTTTGTGATAGAAATTTTCATATCTTTGTTTTAAAACATCTTTCTTATTTTCCCTAACCTCATATGTTCCCTCATACATTTCAATGAGAGCTTTCCAAAGATCATGTGCAGTTTTGCATCTCTTAAAGCCAATAAGTATGGAATTAGGAAGAGCTGCCCGGAGTGCCCACAAAGCTTTGTAGTCACCTTCGCAGGTCTTATGGTAATCCTCAGAGTAATTCTCATACGTTTTGATTAGATCAACAATTGGTTGAGTTACAGATTTGGTTGTAATGACTTGTGGTCCTGAGTTAATGGAGTTCCACATTTTGTAGTCAGTGTTTTTGCAGAAAATCTCCATTCTGAGTTTCCAGGTGTCAAAGTCATCAGGAGTAAATGTAGGTGGTTTGTTAGTGCTGCCATTCCTTTGTTCACTCATTTTCAGAGATCAAGAATCGTAACAGTCTTATCTAATGCAAACAGAAACACCTTTAAGTAAGAAAAGTTTTCAAAAATTCTTTAAAACTTTGAAACACACGAGCCAAAGCTCTGATACCACTTGTTGGATCGTGGTTAGAACAGGCTAACCAATCAAGTTACTTAAAGGTATCAAACAAGAAAGGCGGAATCAGACTTGTTTGTGTTTATGTTTGAGATCCCTTTGATCGATAACAGTAACTAATAAACAAGAAGTAAAGTAGTTGAACACAAGATATCAATTCCAAGCACTACAATATTATTACTTCTCAGATGTTTACAAAGAGTTACAAACAGATGAACAATAAAGTTGATCGATATCTAAACAAGAGAAATACAAGTAATATATATAGTGCAAGGAGGAAATAAAAGATAATGTTTTATTTCCATTTAGCTACTAGGCTAAATAAACTAATCATATCTACTCCAAAAGTTGTTGTACTATAGGCATGGGCACTGTGAACAGTAGAGCAACTCTATCGGTGAACAGTG
>JBCNJP010001943.1:0-12000 GCA_039602395.1 Deinandra increscens subsp. villosa | reverse complement strand
GCTCTCCCTCCCCCTTGTCCGGCGAAGATCAGCGGCGCCCGGCCGGTCTCCGACCATGGCCGGCGGCGGCGTCCTACACAAACCTCTTGCTGCTCTCTCTCTCTCCTGTTCGTCTCTCTCTATCTCGCTGCTCTCTCTCTCTTCTCCTTGGCGACGACTGTAGCACGCAATGGTGAGAGTTCCGCCGCTGCTGTTGCGGCCTCGGATGCCAGTCAATGCCCGACCAACCTCTCTCTCCCTCCTGTCCGTATCTAACCCCAGCGCAAAGAAGCAGCGGCGGCTAGGGCTCAGCCTAGCGGTAGCGGTGGCGCTGCCGTATTCCGCAGCTCCGGTGACTTCCTGTCGTGATTCCGGCTTCAGGTTGGTAAGGGTTTAACCCTCATATTCTTATAATGTTCTTTCCAGTTTTATTCCCCTTTCTAAGACCCGATTTATGAATGCATGTTTCAGATTCAAGTGTTTCATGTTATTGTTGTGGTTGGGTGACGGGTTCACGGTGGTTGTAGGCCGATCAGCGGCAGCCATGGCCTCCGGCCGCTGAGCAGAATGTGATAGTGATGGTGGTTGTTTAATTTTGGTTCCATTTGGTTTATATAAGAAAGCTATATGTTATGCTTATGAGTGTTTGGATGTTTTATTATTGCTCGGGTTGTGATTTGGTGGGTTTAGTGAATCGAAACCGAGGCTGTGGCGGCTCTCCACCGCCGGACAGCCGTGAACAGTGACGATAATGGATGGGGATGGCTTTTGTTTGAATCAGAAATATTGTGGTAGTATTTGGGAAGTGTATTGTGTCAGATTTGTTGTTGTTTTGGAGAAAGTCAACAAAAGTCAACCGGGTCAAACCCGTCAGTTCTGGTCAATGAATTTGAAGGGTCAAACGCGGGCAAACCAGAAAACTAATGACGAATTATTACTCGTGGCGAAATTCTACATGGATAGGACTACCTATACGTCAAATTCGGATATCTTTAGCATTTTTCGGTTAACCGGGTTCGAGTCTGCGTACCGACCGGAGGTATACCGTGTCCTTTGTATTATATAATTATATTTATATCGTAAACTCGACATGTGAGGAACGGTTATTGTAAATTCAAAGTATTGTTGTATTATAATTGTAAACAACTATTTATATTTATGTATATATTATATATATATTTACAAATCATAAGTTATTTTGTGAGGGCATTTTCTGTTACTTTCTACCCATTAATTTTTTTACAACTCATTTTGTAAGCCACTTAAATTCCTACACCTTATTATTTTTTTGTTGTGTCATCACTTCCTTTTCCTGACATCTGTCTTCCTTTTTTATGAATGTTAAAAGAAAGTAATAAAAAGGAGAAAACAATATTTACCTTTTTCTTCACCTGGCTTCACAGTTCATCGTCATCGTTTCTTCTCTGCTTCGCCTCTCGCCGCGTTCTTCACATCTCAGTTAATCAGGTATGTTTTCTTCCCTAATTTCTTGGTTTTGAAGCTTCTATGCTATGGTTCTGACTTCGTCATAGCTTCTTGATTGTCAATTTTGTTCCCACGGTAACTGTTGCTAGATGATCTATGGTGTTGAGTTTAATCACTTCGTCTTCTTTTTCTCTTCATTGTTGGTTGTCGTTCTTATACTTATAGTACAAATTTCGAACTGCATGTTGGTTTTTCATTAATTCAACTTAGTGTTTTGTATTTGAATGATGAATTGAAGAAGTTAGGGGTGTCTCATGTCTGCATCTTCGGTTGTCTTCTATTGTTGTTTTTTAGGGTTTTCTTCTCTTTCTTCGTCTCTGTTGAAGCGGTACTGCAGTTTTAGGGTTTTTACATTCTTTCTAAAACTCAATTCGTCTTTGATTTAGTGTTTTTTGCTGGTAATTGGGGGTTTTATGTGACTTTTGTTCTCTTTAGCAATCTGTGGTTTTCATCAATTGAATTTTGTTTTCGTTGTTTGAATTTAGTGGTTTGTGATGGTGTTGAGTTTTTCTATTTGATTCCTTTTTCAAGTTAATTGATGCATGTCAGATTCCATATGATTTCGTTACTGTGATGTTGGTTTTGACTTCAAAATCATTAGATGTTATGCCCCCTGAGAGTGATGTCTTCTAATTGTTTGTTTGATTTGATATTTACAAAATACTAATACCAACATCGATTTGCCTTTAAGGTTCTACAAAGTTAATTATCTTTATTTCCTACACTATGCTATAGTTTGGTGATGGGTGCTGCTTATGAGTTATGAAAGATATTCATTTCACTTAAATTTTGGGTAACCTTTGTCTAGGACTTTTGTAATCAAGTTTAATGAACAGAATAACACCTTCAAGCTTCAAGTGTATTACACTAATCCATCATGAGGCAAAAACAATTATAATAAGGGCCATGCATTCACATAGGAGAACCTATGAATAGTTGCTACAAGTTTCTTTATACATTCTTCTATTGCTCCTTCAACAATTTCTTTTATGAGAATGTTTTAGAAGCTAAATCTTGAGATCAATAATTCTTTTTTTCTAAGCTGCAATTATTTGATATCTATGTGAGTTAATAGTTTGTTGAATTTGGAAAGAAAAAAAAAGAATAAAAGGAATAAAAAAATGAACAACTGGGATTCATATGTGGTTAAGTGGTGGTGGGGGCTGGAATTTAAGTACCATTAGCTGTGTATGATTAGGAATGGCCCCTGGATATGATGTCATATCGTCTCCTATCCCCACATACAATGAATTTAAATCACCATCAGTTTTATATTTGTTTGATGATAAAGTTTCAATTGCTAAATTTCTTTTATGAGAATATTTTAGAATTTAAACCAGTCAAGTGCAGTGTTGGAGAAGGTTTAAGGTTGTTACATATTAGCTCTATATGTGCTGCAAATGTATACTTTGGTCATCTAAATTTATTAGGTCTACAGCTTGAACATATACCTATTTATATTTTTATGAATTCTATTTCTCACTAATTTTATCATTTAAAGCTGCATTTTTAGTTTAGAATCTCTACTAGAAGATATCATATTCAAGTCTTTAAGACTGTCATTTTCTTTTCATATTTGTGAACTTTGTCGTTATTCATTCTTATATATTGTGGTTACTAATATGACGTCTTAGTCTATGTTTAGTATTTGTTATATAATATACTTAAAAGTTTAACTGATTGTAATTGCTATACTTTACAGGAACTTAAATTATAAACTAAAGATCGCTATCTGGTAAATGTTCTAACACTCTCCTTATTAATTATCATTAAGGTTGTAGTATAGTCGTTGTTAGAATTGTAGTATTATTAAGTAGTATAGTTTATCTGTGGTATTTATTATTAGTAGTATATAACTCTCTTAGTCTACTTTATATTGAACTTCTACATTTTCTATCACGACTATAATCATTTCATACAATTCATGGAGATCCGTTCCTCAACAAATCGTAGTTCCAATAGTTCTAACAGTAATTTAGGACAACAATCATCTAGGCAACGTCGTATCCGCTCCTCTATTATGACTAATAGATCTTCTGTCTCTTCTTACTACATTGACTGCGGTGACTGCATTCATGTATGTCCCTTTTGTTCTGCTTTTTTCTGGCCTGACGAAAAACTTGCATCATCAAAAAACAGTGATTTGCCTAGGTATCACAAATGTTGTAAAAAAGGTATTGTTTACTTGCGTACGCCAGAAAATCCTCCTCCTTTGTTAACAAATCTCCTTAATGATCCTCATTATATGAAATATATTCGTGGTTACAATTCCATGTTTTCAATGACATCTTTTGGTGCTAATATAGATGATACTATCAATCAAAATAATGGTCCTTTCGTCTTTAAAGTTGAAGGCCAGATTTGCCATCAAATAGGTACTCTTTGTCCCGAAGAAGATACCGGTCCCTGTTTTTTACAGCTTTACGTCTACGACACACAAAACGAAACCTCAAATCGATCACGTTTCTTTACTGATGGTAATAGTTCTGATTTCTGTACTAATACTATAAATGACATCCAAAACATGCTTGATAGTAACAACAAGCTTGTAAAACTTTTCCGTATTGCGAGAGATCTCTCTCTTTCATCTAATAGATTACTTGGGGCAGATTAAATATTCAACTGGAGTGTACAAACCAAAGACTCGAAACATGTTGAAGCTAACTCTACTAGACTTAGAGTAAAACACCCACTATCCTTTATTAACTTATATATAATAAATTTAATATTTATTTAACTAAGAAATTTACTTTTTATACAGGGGCTACACAGTTGTACTAACATTGTGGGAAAAAGCAGCTTTTGCCTTCACAAAAGAAAATGTTATAGGCAAGATACTGGCTGTTACTTCAACCAAAGTCACAGAACATCAAGGTATGCTAAACAAACCTAAAATGAAATTTACATATTAGAACAAAAATCTTAATGTGTACTTGCTATTCAAAACAGCCTCCATGCAACTAGAATCAACAGATGTTAGCACAATTGAAGTGAACCCGCCTTCAGTGAATGTCCAACAGTTACAACACAGGTAATCACTCTATCTCTCTACAATCTGTATAATCACAAAATAAAAACTCAGAACTAAGCACTATTCTTAACATGTTCAACAAAGATTTATGCAAGTGAAACCCAAAGAAATGAACAGTCTGCAACTTATAGACACAGTAGCTGAAAGTGGATTGACGATAGCTGACTTGCAAACAAAAAGTCTAGAAGAGTACAAGGTAGAAACTCACATCCCTAAACTTACTCTACATCAGAACACTACTAACTATTATAATTGTAACAGACCAAGTACTACGTGTGTGAAGCATATATCAAAGACTTCGAGCACACCAGAGATTGGTTTACAGTCAAATGCACTATACCAAGTTGCAACAAGAAAGTATACAGAGAAATCTCTCAGGATGGAACCACACACTGCTTTATATGTGAAAAAGCACACACCATCTCTGAACCAAACTACCTGTAAGCATACCAACCCAACCAACGTACTACACTTATCAAAAGTACATATCATAAACTAATCAAAACAAAAAATACTAGGTACTATGTGAATGCTACACTTCAAGATGATACAGGAACAATGCCAGTCATCTTCTTTAACGAAAGCATGGAAGCAACCATCCAAGTCTCTTGCAAGGAATTAGTACTAAAACATGGATTTGATGACCCCAACACTATACCACCAGCAATCTTAACATTGATAGGAGTCCGAAACAACTACACTTTAAAACTCAGACCAAATCTCCCAGCTATGGTACACCACATGTCAAAACACTCACAGGAAAAACCAGAATAACAAATGCTACTGCTTACAACTCCAACAGAACCAAAGACACCAGCAGCAAAATCCACTCGCAAATACACAACCACAGGTACCAACAAAATCATAAAATAGCTATAGGTAACCTGCAACAACACTAACAACAACATTTAACGCAGGTGAAGAGTTAGTATCATCGAAGAAGCTGAAAGAAAAAAAATGAATGAAAAAGATGAAGATGGTGAAAAATTTGGTGCAGTCTTTTGGTTAAGGCCATGCTTTTGATAAAAACCAATGAATGAAAAGAATGAAGATGTTGATGTAAAAATGCATGAACTTCTATAACTAAAGTCATGCTCAGTTTGATCTTAAGGGCACTTACCTTTTGTAAATCCATACATTTTGTAAACAAACAATGCCACACCTATCAAAAGTAAATATGGAACACTATGACTATAACTGACGTCACAACACACACACACACAAAAAAGTTGACCCGCCGCAACGCGCGGGCGGGTCAATTTCTAGTAGTTATATATATTATGATTTTATGTAATAATCTAAGAATTCATTAAACTTAAACAATGACCGTTCGAGACTCGAGTGTTATATTATATTCGTTTATCTATTAAAACAAGCCATACGGTTGTATTAAGATAGGTAGGCATACTACCGTATCGGGCACGATCTGATTTTATAGATAATTATTAGTTAAATGCGATCGTATCCGGTTGTAGGCCATACGATTGTATTGGGACATCCAATCGTATCGGGACCTCAATCTACGAACGTATTGTATTATTTAAGGCGCGGAGCACAACCGAGCCTAACCAATATTATTACTGTGTTAAATAAATTGAACCTATACTTGTTTAGGTTATCAGATTCTTCGAGGTGGTACATCTTTGACAACGTGGTGCCTCTTCGTGCATCTATCATAAGATTATCATATATACACTGTGAGTCTGTTTACCTTGCCTTATTATATTAAAAGTTTGAGCCACTATGAACTAGTGCTGCTACAGTTGATTGCTTACTGGCTACATGTTGGAAAAATTAGCATGGAATGTGAAAAATTACTACGTGACTAGTATGTTAGAATCATTTGGTGCATGTGTTGCACCCCGTGACGTATATATATTTTACTGGTTGTATTCTAGTCATTCCATTGCCACAAAGTTTTGCACAAAGAGTTGCAATGTTAGAATAATGTGTAGTTCCAGTAGCTTAAAAAGTTGAATAATAGGTACGGTGCAGCTCACCAACAACATTATTGTTGTTGACAAAGTTGATTTAACAATTTTGCTGGTAGACCATTTGATTACCAAGAATAGGTGAACATAATTTCAGAAGCCATTGATCAATAAGCATTAAGCTAGTCTCCATCAAACGATGTAGCAATACGGGTTAAGCATTCAGGACACTTGGGCCCTAAGTGATAATGTTGTAACATTTAACAGTCGGTAACTCTTGTCTAGTGAAATTAAGCATATTAGGCTGTCTGTACATTGTGTAATAAAATAAAATATGTTCATTCTGTTGCTTCCGCGAATCTGATATTGACAGCCTGTTTTCCACAACACCTCCCTCGCATCCGACAGGTGGCATGGTGCGGGCGGGGTGTGACAGGTTGGTATCAGAGCCAAAGGTTTCAGCAGATTAGGAAGATACGTAGATCACCTAAGCTCGAACCTGTAACGGGTCTGGGACTAGTATGTAGGGAATTCCGACGCATAGGCACATGTGTGAGTTGGACCGTGTAATAGTGGTTTAGTTCCCCTGATAATACTTGAGGCATTTTTAGGTCATGAAGGCGGCTACCACGGATTCGCACAAGGTCGGCAGGGGTTAGACCTGATCAACCTAACTACTGAGCCCACAGGTGTGCGAATACGCTGGTGAACCCTACTAAATCGATTAATGCTAAGAGTATTGTCTTCTAGGCTAATGTTCCCTTAGGACTTAAGGTTCTTTCGGTGTACACCCGTATGGTCAATTAGCCTGGACGGTTATGTAAGACCTGCGACAGGGGGCATATCAAGCTTCAGGAACTACGACAAGGGTTAGGAAAACACCTGTATAGTTAGTAGTTAAAAACCAAATTGAGTGGATATTAGGGCGCATGTTTTGAGAATTTGATTATTTTATGCTAATAATAATTGTCTTACGTGTGCTTACGTGTTATAAATTGTATTATATGACTACGTTTATGCTACTGTTTATAATTGCAATTAGTACTAGAGTTAGTACTTAGAATGGCCTTATATGATTACTTGCGCACTATAGTATGATTCAGTAGGAATTGATTTGTTATGAATATGTGTTATGCCTCGTGGTGACATAAATACTTCTTGAGGTATCTTTATTTGTTATTAGCTGAGTCGGACGTCTGAAGGACGACCGCAGATGGAAATGGGTGCTTGGCCTGACTAAAATGGAACTGGCAGTGCGAATGGAGATGATATCTTTAGAAACAAATGATTGTTTATGAAACAAAAAAATATGTATGTGCCCATGCGAATTTAAAGACATACGACATGATCAGATAAGGACTTGTGTTGTCAGATGTACACACGGTGATGTTAAAAAATGCAAGAGTTATGTTGTCAGTTTCTACACACAAATGGTGGGTCACAAGGATGCGCAGTGATTGGGTTATATCGATGCTACTTTTCAGAATGCATTTAAATTTCTTCTTTCACGTTCCAAGTCGAAGAAAGGCTAAACAGACCCCTCTTAGATAAATGTAGCACCGTAAGCGGTATGGTTTAACTAGAGACTCTTAGCGGGTTTGCTATGAGCAGTTAGATGAAATGGATTACAAATGAAGATCAAGACAAGAAAAATGGATATAAAGACAAATTTTGAAGACATGACAGAGGTCAACGGTGGACATCTACAACAACGACATAACGACGATACTTAATCTTCTCAATACGGCGGAGCAAAGGAGTCAACGAAGCATCCCTACGGCAACAAGATGTGGAGCAGCAGCGGACAAAGACAACGGATTTTCTTCTCACTCTTATTCTTCTTCTCCTCGATGCGATCGATCTTATGTAATAATGATCATTTTGAAATATCTCTTGTGTAAAGTTGTTACTTTCAGATCATAACCGACTCGTGATCTGATCACCTTGTACTATCAGCTTTGTATAGTTGATGGAAATTCCAGTTTGTCGCACAACCATCCATGGTTAGTTTGTTAAATTATCTCAATAGAGGTGGCACCATCGGTGAGAATACTTTGTTTTTATCATAATGTATGGTATTTTGATTCGTACCGCCTCCTTACTTGTGTGAGTAACATTTAAAATGCTGAGGCCTGGAAACTGAGACAAGTAAGTATCTTGATTTTTGTGGAGAATTTTCACACAAGTAATAGTCATGTGATCTCAGGCGTTGAGATGTGGCATTAACTTCGTGCGTCTTCTAATATTGAGCTTGTATTCTAAATCTGAATGGTAATCCTCGAACTAAATGGTTAGCAAGAACCATATAGTTAGTCTTCACGACGGAGACATGGATTATCATGATAGATTTAATTTTCGTGAGACCTTTTGAGGACTATTTGGTCAATGATTCAGAGGATAAATCATGGTCCGGGATAGCAAGGTATAGTAGTAAAATTTCTACGGAGCATAACCTAAGGATGGAAAATATTTTGGAACATTACCAGAAATGGTGAAGAACTGTTTATGATGCAACCTTAAGTTGAAAGCTGAAAATGCAAAGAATTGTGCAACGCCAGGTAAGGAAGATGAATGTACTGAAATACTTAGGTGTAAGTATGGGTTTGAAGCGTGTGTAATATTGATACACTACCAAAGAGCAGTGACCCAAAGGTTAAAATACATGTAAAAGAACGTACACGAACCAGGTGATGGTGCATTTCTCATTGTGTCCGAGGTGTGGTGGGATAGCTGCGATAAGCCCTATATATAAACACCTTTGGCATAATGATTTATGGTTCCAGAATCAGGTAAGTGTGGAAGGTAGGGATGGAGATCACATGTTTATGATGATTGGTGTGCTCTCATTTACGTCAAATTTTAGATATAATAAAGGGATTAAAACTGCCAAGTAAAGGCGAGAGAGTTGCCTCTAGAATGGCAATGATACATCATCGAGATTGATGTGATTAATTATAACGGTTATGGTTATAAATACTATCAAAAGGGAGATCGATAGATTGTTTAATGTAAGAATTTGATTGAATATAGTTATGATGAAGTGGTCATCTGTCTAAGCGCGTGGTGAATACGTGAAGGTTTGAGTATCCTAGGATGGATTGAACTTTACAACAAAGTGAAGGCTCACTGAATTAGGATTCTGAATATATGGAATATTGAAACTCCTAGTGATTATAAATTCTAGTATAAAAATGTGTGAGCTAATGATGTCGGCTAAGACATAAGTCTATTAAAGGAAATGGTTGGTTATAAGACGTGGAACTGATTAAGAGTAATATGATGCTCTACTGAGATGATTATCCATAACTTTTGACGTATAACGAAAGAATATTAGAGACGACACTATAAGAGTATAGAGTAAAGGTTTTCGGTCCGGGTTGATCAGAGTGATCTTATGAGTTCGTAAGATTAATAGACTCGTCATGTACCACGGATATATATATTTTGACCCCTTGCTAGACGCTAAAGGAGGGGAGAAACAGAAAGCTCTAATTGGGTTTATGCATTTATATATCGTCCAATCGATCAGACGAAGACCTGTGATAATTCGTGAATAAGAAATGTTTGACATATGGTGACGTTGTGATTGAACCCTTTAAATTGGGGATGACTCATCGTTCATAACGAACCAGTCTAACAAAGTGTATAAAGCTTTTAGCTAGAGTAGCTAGTTAACTTGAAAAAGAAAGATTGAAATTATGAAAGGTATCTTGGGTCTCCATTGTTGGTGAAGACATATTACATACTTCACCTAAAGTTGAATATCTAGATAACAACAAACATATCCCACGATGGGACATGAGTAAGGGCATAATGATTATAAATAATGATATATATAGATATATATCATTGATGAAGCCCGGTAAAAATTTCACGTGGTTACGATACTGAAACACTTGGTTATCTTTGAACATTGTGATTGTCATCAATCTAAGGACCTTGACGAGCACTCGCACTATCCTTGGGAAATAATAAATCATGATAAAACATATTGAATTTGGTAAGTCCAAGAGATTGACTTTTAGTCAAGAGGACTCTTGTGTGTTTCCATTAATGGAACAATAATAATAGCTATGAATAGCTTGGTATGACCAGGATGTTGTGAGTTGGCATGTCAGTTCTTATGGTGTGGACCCAAGTGTAATGCCTTGGCGAGTTAAAAATTATATGTGCTTTGTTGTGTAATTGTGCTACACAACTTATGTGTTAGACCTAAGTTAGGTCCCTCTAAATGTATAGAATTGACCTTTGCGTTAGGACGCATGTAGGTTCGATGTGACAGGACCGATGGCTAATTATTGGATGTGTTCCAAAAGGGCTACAACATTCCCTGTGATAGGGCATATGTTTTGAGTCGGTTCCAGAACATGAAATCCTGCAAATTTTCTTTGAAGAATCTGATAATGAGAATGACTCGTTCGATTTGTGACTTGTCGCAACTATAGGAATCAGTTACTCGATCAGATTATCAGTAAACCTACAGAGGTGAGGCTGATTAATTCCGCATGTTTCACCAAGTAGGAGTGATGGGAACAAAATGTTGATTGGGAAGTAACAGATGATTCCTATGGTTTGATGTCAGAGAAATTCCTTTTGGTAACACTACAGTGTGGTGATTAAGTCTGTGTGGTTGTGAAATCACTTACAAGTATATAGGACATTCGTGGTAGCGGAGCCGGTAGGAAGAAGACATACGATATTTATACTATGTGGTGGCATCATCACTAAAATGGTAATCGTATTGCGTTATTGCAATTATAATACGATATACAGAACGTTGTATCAAGACCGAGTGATAATAACCAATACCCCATGGTAGAATATTAACACGAATTGTCAAGTATGAAGTGATAGTAAGTCCACGCTAACGACATGTAAGTCCACTAGGTAGTAACATCATAGGAAGACATCACGGGCCACGTGGTGGCATTAATAAGATAGATGTCCCTTGGAGAACATCTTGCATGATGTAATCCACAAGAGTTAGGTTACTCCCTGTCCTGGTAGGTAGGGCGAATTTCGGGACGAAATTCATTTAAGGAGGGTAGAGTTGTAACACCTTGTTAATTACGGTAAAATTAGAGGGAAATTTTTCCGTGTATAAATTGGACTTGGTAAGCCCAGTCAGGCCCAATAGGCCCATTAAGAGAAGTAAGGCCCGTTAAAGGCCCAATATGTATACGTGATGTTCAGATGAGTTGCTAAAAGTATTTTAAACATTTATTATGTGATCCATGGTGTTACAGATTGATAAAAGTCGAGTTCGGGTGGAACTGAGAAATTACATTGTTTAATTAATTAACGTGTCGGATAACCGAACGTTATCATAAAAAAAAATGTTGATTCGATGAGTTATGACGATAGATATATTAACACGGATGTTAATAATTGTTGGAAAGTCCGTTCAGACAGTTACAAGTAAAGTGTATGTACGGAAACACAAAATAACGCTTAACGCGTGTACATCATCGGCAGTGACAAAGAGGTCATAAAGACGAGATTAGGATATCTGGTATTGCCAAATACTTGATCATTGATGATCTGACTATTAGAAAGGATAACCATAGGAATCGG
>JBCNJP010001939.1:0-29767 GCA_039602395.1 Deinandra increscens subsp. villosa | reverse complement strand
CTCCGGCCATAGAAAATAGTAAAACCGGAGATAGGCTGACTTGATCGAAGTTAGTATTGAGTAGTTACATAGTTAGATATAA
Source organism: Deinandra increscens subsp. villosa (assembly GCA_039602395.1). Lineage (NCBI taxonomy): Eukaryota > Viridiplantae > Streptophyta > Magnoliopsida > Asterales > Asteraceae > Deinandra > Deinandra increscens. Next base: position 29,685 of record JBCNJP010001939.1, on the reverse strand, counting down.
ATCATATTTTCGTATTTCATGCCTGATGAAATTTAGAGTACTCTGTGATTCCATACAAATTAAGCCTCTAACTATAAAGAATGAGATGTGAATCATTAGTACTTTAATGAATTTGCCAAGTCAATACAAGTGAATATGTAATCACTATGTTTTGTTATGCAAAGAATTTGTGTTTCAGACAATATTTTGTAACTTCATGTCCTGCAAGGCTATTCACGATATGATCTATCAAGAATCGTGCAAGTTTATATGATAAATGATCTGACAATTCAAAATTAATCTTAAGTCACATAACAAAATCTATTTGATCATAGTATCATACCAGTTTTGAAAGATCAAGGCCAGAGAGATTTACTCCTCTTAATCTGACTTTTTCAGATTGTACACATTTGATAATATCGGTGCGTGTCAATTCAGTATCCATTTCTTCGCCCTCTTTCTTTTTATTCAAGACCTCAGTTATCCCGTCCACTAGTCCCTAAAACATTGAAATATAAAAACCAATAAAAAGGATTATTTCATAAATTACTATGCAAAACTTAGTTTTAAGCAGGATTTACTTTTGTGGATATCAAAAGAAAGCTCATCAAGTAATTTTACAAACATACAAATAAGAGTAAAAAATATACTGAAATAACAATTAGGAAAAGTAATGTATTTGTGATAGCACCACTCCCTAGAGTATTATTTCCATTTGCAATTCAAAGTGCTATCATTACAGATTTACAGAGTTACATCTTGTGAGACCAGTCTGGTTATTTTGAAATAAAAAGTTTAATCTTCTTGAGGTTGTGCATCTTCTAAAAGGCTAAAGAAACTTAGAAAGTATTCTATCAATTAACTCTAAGCAATAGAACACAAATCAGTCATGCAACCATGCAGAAATTTATATTACGAAAATATTTCTCACAAGAAGCTGATAGTATTCTGCTTCCCGCATAAGCTCTGAACACTCTGCATCACTCAAGTTGGGAACCACACCGTCTCTCAACCAATTCAAAATGTGCCTGAAATGTTTCCCATCCCTGTCCACAAACACATACCCCTGCAAAAACACAAATTGCTCAAACTTCAAAGCATGATCCTTCAAGAAAACCGGCATGCTCACCATTAACAAAACTCAATCAAATCCATATAACTCCTCAAACTTATCCAACTATTTAATATAAACTAAGGTAAATATGCTTATCAACAACTGACAAACCTATCAACTCTTAATAAAAACTAAGGTAAATATGCTTATCAACCTTCTCAGAATCCTTGGAAACAGTGTGGCGACCACTGAACATGGCAGCCAGCATCGATTGAGGCTCCCTATGAGTTAGCGTATCAACAGTTGTCCAAAATTTCTTTCCACCTGTTTCCGTAACAAAACTGAATCAGCAATCGCAATCAATCGTATCTATGAGATTGTACTCCGATCTACATTTAATTTCAATCCAATTCAGCTCCTAAACCTAAATTCCATATTTCACAGTTCAATAGATTGTCTAAAATTGTGTAAAATACTCTTATCTTCTATCGCGATGAATATGAATACCAATAATTGACGATCGGATAGCGAAAACGGTTAAAATTGGGAAATTAACTGATAATAAGCAGATGAATCGATCAATTCAGAGCGAAAATGAAATTACAGAGAATTAAAAGTGAAATGGCGAATTGAAAACGAAGAGATGTGAGATTAGAACCTATATTGAGACGAACAGTGGAAGAACAGGCGTCGGAGTACATGCTCGCCGGAGAGATTTTGTTTCAGTGCGCCGATGAAGAAGGGGTTAGAAATTGGGACTTTTTAACACGCATTCTAAAACCACTAGGAATAATGTGCAACAACTTCACTAAATGACACCCCCTTACTTTTCTCTTTTCTCTAAATGCTCCCTCTAGTATTTTTCATCATAACTTTTGGACGGTAAAAATAAAAAACCGAACCTAATGGGAATACTCGGGTTCTAAAATATTTGAGACGAATAATCGGGTATCACAGTAGATATTTGGATATGAAACCGGATATAAGATTATTAGTATCTACATTTTACATTTTAGAGGTGTGGGATGATGACAATCCAATTACACTAAAATCACATATCCTATTGCCTAAAACATGTAAAAAAAAAAGTTCCTTTTGGTTTATTTTCGCTTAGTATGTTTTAGTAATGTTTCATTTTAGTTGTTATATTATGAGAAAAAATAATTCTTCTTCTGGGATATATATAATGATATTATTTATATTTTTGTATGATATGAAGTAGAAACTAATCCTTTTAAAATTTATGTCAATATAAAATTTAAATATTTAATATAGTTCAGATAGTTTATGGTGGTGTTGACAAGTATGTAATTTATCATATTTTAACTTTTTTTATAGTTGTTACAAACATAAAATTACAAAAAGTTAGAATGGTTAGAAAAACAAGTACTTCATATATCCAATTCCCCAACAAATACCTCACAGCTATTGAGACGAGTATGAAACACTATTTATAATCAGCTATAAGACTAAGATTATCAATACCCGTCACATTACCATGGTAGAAACATAACATTGTTTCAGTTTTGTGGTCAGATTATTACAAAAAATGGTTTATCAACTTCTACATGTTCAAATCGTATTCGGTTGGTTTAGTTAACAATTTCCTTTTTTTGTTTAGGAAAATTGGATTTTAATAATCCAAGCTATTACCAATTGGCCAATATTAATCCCAATTTCAAAATTGGCCTACACTAATCCCAATTATTAAGGTGTTGGATTTCATTGGACCCCCGTTAAGTTTTCCTTAACTCCGTTAGTTTTTTGCTGACGTGGCAGCCACGTGGCTTTTATTAATCAGTGTCACGTCAGAAAAAACTAACGGAGTTAAGGAAAACTTAACGGGGTCGAATGAAATCCAACACCTTAATAATTGGGATTAGTGTAGGCCAATTTTGAAATTGGGATTAATATTGGCCAATTGGTAATAGCTTGGATTATTAAAATCCAATTTTCCTTTTGTTTATTTGCCCAAAAGATGATATTTTACATCATAATTTCTACACCTTGTTGCCATCACTTCCACACAGTCGGTTTTTTTTTTTTGAACGGCTAACACACACTCTTTAATCTAGTTCTAAATTACACCAGAAATATCATTGTCATGGATTGAACCCATGACCCCCAAGTAAGGCTAAACCTTACCACCTCCCCCTTGACCACTAGGACAAGAGCTCATTGGCCCACACAGTCGATTCATCTCTTTCTCCATAATCTAAAACTAGCCGTATCGATCCCTCTTGCCTAGATTTTTCTCCACCTCCCAAAAAGCAACAAACACAACACAAAATAAAACAAATACTCTTCAATTCTCAATTCCCGACCCTTAGAACATCTTTCTAGCATCCATTGGATGGAATGCTAACAGTTTAGGGTCTGGTTCGTTTGTATGTTGCGGCTATTGGCAATGGTTCCGGTTTTGGTAGGGGCACGAAACAATGGTTCATTGGTTTGCTTGAGATTGTTGAAGATATGGAGTAAATTTCACTTACGTTATTAAAAGCATACTAAAAGCTATTTATATGTGATATTTTAACTTCTATACTTGTAAACTTAAAATATCATAGTACGGTTTAGTTTGTTCAATACTTAAACATATTGCTCGATAGATGGTCATATTTGTTCGATCGAGAGTCATATTTGTTAAATCGGAATATAGAAACTCGACTCAAGGCAATCGATGGTCTAATTCATGTAAATACCGATCAACTGCATAATGCGCCACATCAATCGCATCACAAGCATATCATAAAATCGTGTCACATCAACTACAACTATGCAATCTCTAACACCATATCACACATTTTAAAACCAAAGACGAAATGGCTAGTTATGATGGTAATAAACTAGTAATAATTTAAGAAAACCCATAATATAGGCTACAAAAAGGAGCCACTACTCTTACCTTCTACGCACTAGCCAACAAACAATGGTCCGATAAGCATTCGGCCATTGGCTTGTTTTGTAACCTTCAATCCGTCTTCTCTACTTTCTCGCCTTTTCCAGGTCAGGAAGATCTGCAAAAAAAAAAAAAAAAAAAAAAGTACATATGATTGAAATTACCAAATTAGCACACCACTTTGAGCCCAAGGCCTGACCCAAAATGGCCTGTGTCTAGAGTCTAGGTCGTGTTCATGAACCGTTACAACCAACCTAACCACCCAAACCAAAACAAGTCGATCAAGGGGTTTAGTTCATAGGTTGGCAGTTTAACAGTTTGGTCCAGTTTATAACTTGGAACAGGTTGTGTTAGATCTACGTTGTCCAACTTTAGAATGAAAGGTCAGAAAATTGAAGATATTAGAAGCTTAGAACTCACATAACATGCCATCATCACTGCTCTCTTCATCATCGCTAGGATACTGCAGTTGAACAGAACTATGAGATGATCAAGTTGAGTAATAAAAAAACTTATGCTAAAATGACTCTTCCTTTTATATGTAATAAGTAAATGAATATTATTATTGTTATAAGATCAAATAAATGTTTAATACACATAAATCACACAACTTGTCAGGACAAATGTAACAATCAGTTTTTTTTTTTTTCTTTTTTTCTTTTCACGATGATTTTAGATTCGGAAGTTGAAAATTAAGTTTCCTTTCTGAAGTAGGGAATAAAAATTTAACAAGGGAGACGATAATACCTTCAAGTCATCATCATCAGTACCTACAAAACCAAATGTGTATAACTTCACATAAGAAACAAGAACTCGATTTTTTTTTTTAATAAAAAAATATAGAAGTGTTCCAAACAGTTTTAAACTCAGCAAACCACCCAAACCAAAGCAAGTTGGCCAATTTTGGCCGGATTGAGATCGAAACGGTTCGTTTAAAGGTTTATTTTTGTGGTTTGAAAGGTTAGGTGCGGTCTGAAAGATGGAACCAATTGTTTAACCTTTATAACTTATATGATTTTGGAATAATGAGTTGTTCCCGGAAACTGTTGTTAGCCCGTTGACCCGTTCGGCCCATATTTTCGTCAAAAACAACCGAACAAGACCATGAACACCCTAAAAAGATACACAGCTTTTGTGGATGTCATAGTGACTGAATTTACCATTCTCTGATTCTTCATCTTCATCACACCATCTGTTCCAGTCAACCTTTATATGCGGGGCAGGTTTTCCTTCAGATTTCAAAAGGCGTTTCCACCAACCTTTTTCTTCTTTCTGAACAGTGCACAGTATATTCCTCAAACCCATTTGGGTTTTGCAGCTCTGTTTTAGAAAATTATGCAAAATAAAAGATGGTGTTGTGAGCTTTGAACAATAGGGCAACTGAAACTAACTAACTAAACAGTAATCAAGTTTCATATAGACTGAAACATGATTTTAAAAGCTCGACCGAGGCACGAGGGCGCTAAGAAAAACACATCAGGGCTTCTGGATCAAAATTGGTCCAAATTACGTTCTGTAAAGATACTTATATGTAAAAACAATCAAAGGGATGAAGAAAGTACGAGGTTTATTAGATAAAAAGGTTGATATGTAAAACAGAAAAGAGAGACACGGCTTCTAGTTGTAGATAAAACTTATTTGGTTGTACATTGAGCGACCTAAGTGGAACAAATGTGAAGCTTTCTTACTACTTAGTCAAATGTTCCTTATACATAAATTTAGAAAATATAAATTTGACATTCAAAGTCAAATTTGATAACTAATGGAGAGGCAAGGAGCTTAGGGCTGACCTCAGGTAGAATTTTCCCATAAAGTTCCAAACTGACGTCAAAGGTTTCATCTTTCGAGCCAATAGCAGAGAAGTTAAATGAGCCATGGGGTTCACATTTAACTGCCATGTCTTTTGCATTTGTTACGGCTATGGTCAAGTAAACCTTATCTGCACGCTGAGCCCAAAGTACCTCCGGATGACTTCGTCCATAGTTGCAAAAGTTCCATTAAAAAAAACAATCAGGATTTTCAGCATTTATCAATAATGGATCAATAAGGATTATAGCATGAGGGCATGAGGCAAAAGCAAAAGGAGAAAGAAGCATTAATAACATTCAGTTTCGCTCGAATCGTGATTAAGTCTTTCATAAGTTAGGTGATGTAATCATGCCACAACAAAGGTTCGATATTAATGGGGCAAGACAGGTTAAATTCCATAGTGTTTTGGCAAATTTTGTTCTTACAAAAACTATATTATTATTACAATAATAGCTTATCCAAAAACTATTGAGACCTGAGCTGATTTTATTATTTAAATAAAAAAATTAAAAAAAACTTTATGCAATTTCTTGTTTACCTAAAAGGAGAAATCATGTATGCTTCTATCACACACAACATAATTAAAGTCTATAGTGTTTTGGCAAATTTTGTTCTTACAGAAACTATATTATTGTTACAATAATAGCTTATCCAAAAACCTATTGAGATCTGATATGATTTTATGTAAAAAAAAATAAAAATAAATACACTTTATGCAAGTTCTAGTTTACCTAAAAAGAGAAATCATGTATGCTTCTATCACACACAACTTAATTGATGCCAAGAGTGTAAACAGATCTTCAGAATTTACAATTTTTACCCTTAAAATTTCAATACATGTACATAAACACCCCTCTAAGTTATGAGCAGCAACCACATATGATTTCCTAACATACACAGATCAACTTGTTCATAAGTTTATGCTAAATGCAAACTAACAAAACCTAGATTTTTTTTTTAAAGGTTGCATTTCAACTTGTTATATAAAGGCCTTTAAGAGCAGTAAAAACCAGATATTAGTTAAGTAATTTCAGATTCAAGTTTGCCTAAACATTAGCTACAAGTATAAACCCTAATTGGCTAATTTCCTAATTTTAAAGTCGAACTCAACAGATTCCAAACCTAATCTTACTTTTTAGTCAAATTAACGAATCAAAAACGAGAATCATTGATTCATGATCTTCGAATCGTTGCGATAACTGAAAATAGTATTCACATTACATTAAAATCCTGCAAACAGGGTTTATTGATAGTTTCTTACTGAAAAGGAGTGAAAATTTGCAGAAAAAGGTACCGTATTCTAACGATCGATGAAACATAACTTTGTTTTTGCACTGGAAACTGAAATTCGTTGAACAATTTTACCTGGTTTTGCCGAAATTTGACATTCTTCAGTGAATCGACGATGGTCGCAAAATCCTACAGGAAACCGATTGGAGACGAAGCCCAAAAAGCTGTACTTAACTATTTAACTAGGTGGAGTGGCCCAGCTTTGAATAAGAGATAGTTAAAAAAAAAAAATTAAAAAACTAATGTAGTTTTTAAACTTAGAAGATTTAATTAAAGTAAATTAAATTTTAATAATCTGAATTATAATTCAGGATAATATCTTATGTTATTACTTTGGTTATAAATAATCATAACTTTTATTTTATTGTTTAAGACAATCCAATAATAGAATTATGATAAATTTACACTTGATTTATGGATTATAATAAGAATAAATGACATAAAAGATCGTTTATGTTTCATTCGAATTTCGGATCAAGTCATTTAACAAGAGCAATTACATCAGACATAATTTATGTTTTATATTTGTTTCAGAGAAGGTCATTGTCATTTTAAAATTATAATAAAAATAACGAAGTTAAAATTATCCGGTAAGTTATGGGTACTTCCGTCATTTTAAAACCTTTTTAATAAACACTTTAAAATTAAAAATATCTCTTTTAAAACTCACGTCTGTCTTAACGGATAATTTTTTAAAGTTTTTATTAAAAAAAGTTTAAATGACGGAAACACCTCTAACTTAAGGGATAATTTTAACCCCGTTAAACACAAATGACATTCTCTTAAACAAGTATAAAACACAAATGATGTATGTTGTAATTACTTTAGTTAAGGTAACTGATCCAAAATTTGAGTAAGACATAAAAAGCATTTTATGTAATTTACTCTAATTATAATGACTCTTGATGAAATGAGAAAACATAAAAACAAAAACAAGTGTAAATCAAATGTAAAAGTATGATAATTACGCTAACTCCATTTTCAGTTGCCCTTTCTCAACACACTCTCGATTAAAGTGATACAACTGCAATCGCGGACTTGTTGGGAGCCTTTCTCCTCGTCACTTCCTCCACGCTCGTATCTTTCTTTCACATCAACCACGAAATTCTTCAAACATGTTAGTGTAAAAGACGGTCTTATATGTTTTCATTTTCAATGTTATTACACATCAAAAGTTGACTGATAGGTACACAAACTACTTAAATCAAGTGAAATGTCATTTGCCCTAATGGTATAGGGACGATGGTTAGAGCTTGAGATTCAAAGATTTCAAGTTTAAACCTGACTCAAAGGGTTTTTCCCAAGTGGTTGGTTTCATCCTTGATGGTTTGAATGCACATAGAGCAAGACCCACATACGTGAAGCTCTCGTATTGCTCCTTGCGTAAGGAGCGCCTCACTCTTTTTGTAACCAGGTAAATATTGCATAATGCAAATCTATACTTTTATACTATATAATAAACACAAGTTTATAATGTGTAGGTGACACAATTTAAGGTGTGCCACATAGGATTTGCTTATGTGTCATTTTTATAGATTTTTGAATTAAAAAAATAAATGGTATTTACAGAAAAGAAAGATCTTATAATTAAAAATCAAAAATTTAAATTATTTCCATACAAAATTATTCATATTTGTTTTACAATACCATAACTTTGATTCATCATATCTTCTTCATTTCTCAATGAAAATTTGATCCGTAAATTGCATTGGATTCGTGAAAAAAAAACTAACAAAACTAGATCCATATTGCTTAGGTTTCGATCAACGAATGATGGTGAACGAATCAAAAAACAAAGTCGCGACTTTCTAAACCCACCATTGATGAACTTAAACTCCAATTCGACCATTCGTTTAATAGTTAGAAAAAAAAACTTTCATCTTTTAATTCGTTTAATTTTTTTATATCACAGCCTTGGGTATTTACCCGGGATACTAACTAGTAGCATATATACGTTTAGATTGGCTCCTTCCAAATTTGCATTTAATAAGGTCAGCACAGAGACAGAAAATATAAAATTAGACATCACAATAAAATATTTAGAACTTAAAAAGATTATAAAAGATGAGAGATGTCATTAGTTTATGTGGATGCACATCACCAGCTTATGTGGATGTACATAGAGTAAGATCCACATATACGTGAAGCTCTAGCAACGCCCCTTGTGTACAGATTATATATGTGTGGGTCTTTAGGGGGTAAAAGTGAAATGAAACTAATTTTAACGTTATTTTACTAATTTCGCGAGAATAACATTAAAAGTGACGGACGGTATGCATCGTGTGGTGGAGTTAATAACCGAAAGACAAAGGGTGCATGCACCAATCAGTCTTTGTCCCGATGGCTGAGTGTTATATGTCTTACTAGGTTAGTAACCCGTGTATTACACGGGCTGAATTTAGGTTCATAATATCAAATAAATATAAAAAAATGATTAAGAGATTTTGAAAATTATGATTGAACATAAAATCGTTATAAAACAATAAATGATGATTTAATAAATTAAAAAAATTATAATTGACTAATTGTTGATAATTTTTTTTAAAAAAGACTCAAATTATTGAGTAAATTTATCGAATCTACATTAATTTTGTCATTTATTTTAAATAAAAATTAAATTTGGACAAGATTGGGAATTAGTCTTAATTGATGATTTTACTAAATTTGTAATTGATTGTGAGTTTGACATGTGGCATGATGATGTGGACCCTCTAAAATGAAAACATGTGGCAAAAATTTTAGTGCTTTATTAGAATTAAGATTAAGATGTTCAAGGCTTGATGCAAAACTACTGAACCAGAGGTCTCACTGGAAGCCGTCTCTCTATTCCTACGGGGCAGAGGTCATGTTATCTACATTTTACCCTTCTCAGACCTACCTTAGCTTTGCTATTAGTGAAATTTATCAAGTATGATAATGATGATTTCAAATCATCAAGCTCCGACATCTCATTGAACTTTGACTTCTGTTTGGCGCTCGGTAAGGATAACGGTTTGTAGTATCTCCCCACTTACAAACTCGATTTTCACTTGTCCATTCTCGACGCATGCAAAGCCAATGTGAGGCCACAATACTAGGTTTGTAGTTTTGTACCCCGCCAAGACTGACTGTTGTGCCGAGTGAACAAGAGGAAAGTGTTTTTTCGCTTCCTTTATGTAACTCGTTTAACTATGTGGATAAAAGAGATGTTAATGGGAAGAGCGATGGAAGCGATACCCCACCGCTCAAAGAGTAGCAACGAGATTTCATTCACTCCCATAATTTAAAACCAGAAGAGTAACAAAACATGGCATTACATAAAACCAGTTCTTAGTATCTAATTGCGTGAACAAAAGTTACTATAATCGAATCTTTGACGAGTTGTACACTGGCATTAATAAACTACAAGATACTACTTACTGTATACCGAAGACGAGCACAACGAAGATTTGCACCCTTCAAATTGGCATTATTCAATTTGGCACTCTGGGAGAAGAGAACAAATACAGAAAAACAAAAATTAAGGTGGATTTATTAAGAATATGGTGGAGTTCACAATTTATTATATAGACAATATTTGAAGCATTTAACATACTCTTGCCTTAAAAAGGAGAATCAAGGTTATTTTTGTACATGGTTTTCTTGCTTTTAAGTTTTAAGAAAAGTGCATGAGGTAAAACCTTAAGGAGGCGCTTCATGCACATCTGGATGAAATTTTTGCGAAATCAGGACCTTGGGAAGGCCGGTATTTTATGTGACATTGTGACAAAAAGCAAATAAATGAAGAAATTATGAATGGTTACTTTTTTTTTTTTGAACAGCTAAATTTTTTCATCAAATACCACCAACCTTGCATTTGCAAGGATTTGAACCCACAACCACTTACATGGAGGGGCAATCACCATACCACTAGGCAACGGTTACAGCTCAACATGAAGTACAAGGGAGGCGGGCAACAAGCTGCGCCGCCACCCCTTTCTGTATAGCAAAGCCTAACCGAGTGAAAACCACATTCAAACCCCCAGGAGTTGCCACATTCCCGTTCATGACCTTCTGGACGCGGGTCAAAGTATCCACAGCTTCCGAGGCAAGGTACCCGAAGGTGTCAAACGCAAAAGGCACGAACACATGTTGATTCGCCAGACACGCATCCTCATGTTTGCGCACTTTCCCTGCAGCAGCATTCGTGGCAGCCTGGCCAGCCCGGAAACCAGAACCCGTGAACCCCACGAGAGGGGACACACCAGTAAGGTCAACACATGCATGCTTCCCATGCTTCCACCCGAAGACAAGGACATCCGCCGGTCGAAGGGAGGAACGCCCATCCACTGGGTCCGACAAAAAATTAACCGGGGCTTCCTTCTTGGCAGATATCCCGGCTCTTCTGAAAATGTCGAATAAGACGTCCCGGACCAGATCATGCCGGTATTTGAACCCGGACAACTCTTTGCAATGGACCGCGTGTTCCCCATAAGCATCCAAGCATGCTTTGCGACAGACTGGACATCGCTCATCCCTCGGGTACAGGGGGATCATAAGCCGATATTTAAGAATCGCCCGGTATTCAACTGGCGACATGTGCTGCCCCAACCCATCAATAGGGAGGGCGAGGAGGAAATCTTGAGCAAGTGGTTGGCGGAGGCATTCCCACACCGCTTTATTCCTGGCTGACATCCCGAAGGCAGCTTCCATTTCTCCCACGGCAGCTTCCATTTCTCCCACGGCTTTACCAAAAAGGACATTCGCCAAAATATGTTGGGCTTTGGGTGGGGCGGTGTCCTTGTTAGAGAAACCGCTAAGATCAAAGCCCGGAATAAGGGTACGGAGGCCTGCCAGCGCGCCAGTGTATGCCGAGTCCATAGGGCACACCCCACACTCCCGAAGGATGTGGTCCTGAAGCTCCCAGGATTGGGCCCGCGAGGCCACGAAAGCGTAGGAGGAGGCCTCGGCGGCCGAGTAGACCCCAAGCCCACCCATCTTGATGGGTAAGGAGGCAACTCGCCATTGGAGGTCCCCAAAGAAAGGCCCACCACTTACGACAATATCTTCAAGGGTCGCGCGAAGGTCGTTGTCAAAAGCCATTGTTGCCTGGGCCACATGAACAGGAGAGCAGGTTCGGAGACCAAAGGAAAGTTTGGCGATACCCATACACGACCGGAGCAGGAGGAAGGCACATTGGGGATCACCCAGTTGGGGGAGGAGGCGCATGAGATCAGCAGCTGTATTGGCCCTCCTCAAAGCCAACCCTTGGATAAACCCCCCATCGATGCTGACCGCTCCGCCTAAGAGCTTCACCCCTAACGTCGGCCTGCTGATGCCCACTGGGAAAAGCCCCGGAAGAGTCTTCCTACCATCACAACACGGCCAGAAAAGTTCGGTCTTCTTAATGTTAAGGTCCAGCCCTAACGGAGGGCCCATAACCTTGATGATTTCGAGAGCCCTGGAAACCTCTTCAACATCCCCGATGATCGTGCCGTCATCAAGGTATCAAGCTTGTAGAAGGAGGCTCTCGCATCTTTTTAAAACCATGTAAATATGGCAAGATCCACATAAGTGAAGCTTATTTGGAATTTTCGATGTACATAGAGCAAGATCCACATAAGTGAAGCTCTCGCATCTTTTTAAAACCATGTAAATATGGCAGAACTCAAATAGCTATTATACCTCAAGATGGGCTCCTTCTAGATTGGCTCCTTGTAGATTGGCTCCCCGTAGATCGACTCCCTACAAATTTTCATTTGTAAGATTAGAGTTATGAAGATAAAGAATTAGACACCAAATTGAAATATTTTAGTACAAAAAGATTTAGAATCAAGAGTTAAACATACTATGAGAAGTGCATTTCGAAGGTCTGCATTAACGAAGCTACAATCCCTCAAGCAACTACCTGTAAAATATAAAAACAAATAACCATTAAATAATTATTAAGCATTACATTTCACTACTAATATTTAGCATCCAACAGACATTATAAACTTAAAAATAATAATAAATAAGGGAAGGGATTTTTTGCCTTGTAAGTCTGCACACTGAAGATTAGCCTTTGCAAATTCACAACTTCCCAAGGCAAGAAGAATACAATTTAGTCACATAATCTTACTCAAGCAGAGCAGTGTCAAATGAGTCTAATTTTGCAAACATATACATATATACAACGAGATTGTTACCACCCCGCGCGTTGCTGCGGGGTTGAATCTGTATACTGAACGAAAGTCAAAAAATTAAGTTGTATAAAACGTAAAAGTCTAAAAGTCTCGTGGTGAAAGTATAAAACTATAACGAAGGTTAAAAAGTTAAGGGGTATAAAACGTAAAAGTCTAAAAGTCTCGTAGTGCGCGGCGTTGAATTTGTATGCTCAACGAAAGTTAAAAAGTTAAGGGGTATAAAACGTAAAAGTCAAAAAGTATCGTGATGAAAGTATAAAACTATAAAAGTATACTAAAAATGAAAGTAGAAAAGTTAAAAGTTTCGTGGTTAAAGTAGAAAACAAAAAAACTTAAAACAAAACAAAAAATTATAAGTTAGAGAGTTGAAAAGTTAAGGGATATAAAACGTAAAAGTCTAAAAGTCTTGTGGTAAGAGCATAAAATATAAAAGTATACTAAAAACGAAAATAAAAAGTTAAAAGTTTTGTGGCCAAAGTAGAAGATAACAAAGCTTAAAACAAATAAAAACTTCGACGAAGTATAAAACTATGAAAAAAGTCATCGTCAAAGCCAAAAACTCTAAAAGTATACTAAAAATGAAATTGGTCAAATAAAAAACGAAAGTAGAAAACAACAAAACTTTAAACAAAACAAAAAAAAAACTTTAAAAGTTGGAGGATAGAAAACGTAAAAGTATGAAACATATGTGGCCAAACTATGAAAACTTAAAGTTTAGTATTCATTAAAATATATATATATATATATATATATATATATATATATATATATATATATATAAAAGTTTAGGGGTATAAGGTGTCAAATCATCAAATTCACGTGAACAAACTATGAGAAACAAAAAGTTTACTATTTACCTATCAATTCTCATTGTTATATATATAATAGGGATATTTCGGAATGTTTACAAGGAAATATTAATAGGGCTGCATAATCTTACCGGCTCATTGATGCATTCTGAAAAATGATATTTTTAGCAACTACATTCTGAAAAAGAAGGATAGCCACAGTACATATCAAACTACAAAATAAACACTATCAAATGAATGACAGTTAAAAGTCTCATAAAGTACCTCAAATTTAGCACCCTCAAGAATAGGCGGCAGCCGGCCCTGGGCCTGGGCCAGCTGGGCTACAGCCCAGGGCATCAACATGTTAGGGGGCAGCAGGATTTTTTGAAGCCCAATAGCAGGGTAGGTTCAAATCTTCAAATAAGAAGAAAGGTTTAGGCATTGCCCGTCATTGTTGTACTGTAAATAAAAACTTAACATGAAGAAGACGACTTGTTTCATATTGGGAACTGGGAAAGTTTTTTTTTAAAGAAAACTTTTGTTGTGTACTTTATGTCAGAGAAAATGAAGAGTGTAATATTAAATTATTTTACGTTTTTCATTTAAATTCAAAATCCCATTCACGTTGTATTAATTTGTCTTTCATGAAAAATTTAAAATCATCGTTACTTTTTCAATCAACTTAAATTTATGTTTTATACAAGTAAAATATAAAATTGATTATGTTTAATCAAATATAAAATTTTAATAACGTAATCTATTTATTTATGTTTTTATATGTGACTTTAATTATAAATGCTAAGTTCTTTTCGAGTAGACTATCATGACATAGTTAAAATAATCATTGATTAAACAAAATATATCTTCTCTTAATGTTTTTGTTTTGACCCGTTTTAATTGAATCATCTTTGTCGAGTTATTTTAACCATTTTTTTTGTGCCCCCACTGAAAAAGAATCCTGGATCCGCCACTGTTCAAGCCCAACTGAATTAGTTATGGTTAGTCCGTTATACATGGAAATATGGAATTAATGTTTTTTTTTTTTTGAACGGTTGAATTAGTGGCTGATAAAAGAAGAAAAAAAAACTACCTAACCTTAATTTACGTGAATTGAAAAACGAAGAGACGGAAATTTGCGATTCTTTCTCGGTTCTCCACCTCCGCCGCTCCACAATTGTCGATTCCACTTTCGTTTCAAACCCTTAAAAATTTGTGTTGTACTATTTAAAGTTTTTAACAGGGGCAAATTTTCGGACTCGCGCCCTGGGCATTCAAATTCTCAGGACCGGCCCTGAGAATAGCATGTGAGAAGGAAACGTTGTCCAGGTGTGCATAGCTGAAGTTCATACCCGACAAATCCTGCATAAATTAAAAAGAATGAAATTTGATTTCACTTCATGTCTAAAACAAGTTTATTAAAAACATTCACTACTAAAAGAAATCCATAAAGATCAAGGACATATAGAATTACTAATTTTGATGTTCTAGATTGTAACAAAATATATAAGATAAATCATTTGACAATTAAAATTAGGTCACATAACAAAATGTATTTGATCATACCAGGTTTGAAAGATCAAGGCCAGAGAGATTTACTCCTCTTAAATTGACTTTCTTAGATCGTACACATTTGATAATATCAGTGCGTGTTAAGTCAGAATCCATTTCTTTACCATCCTTCTTCCTATTCAAGACCTCATTGATCCTCTCCACTAACCCCTACAATAATAAAATATAATAACCAATAAGACATGATTAGTGTACTACAAATTCAAATAAGATCAATGAAAACAATATTCATAATTGTCTCTCAATGAAACTTATGATAGGAAAAACTTAACAAAATGTCTTCAAGAATCTGATAGTATTCGGCTTCGAGCAGAAGCTCTGAACACTCTGATTTGGTCAAGTCAGGAAGTAGGCCGTTTCTCAACCAATTCAAAACATGCCGAAAAGTGTTTTCCGTCCCTGTCTATAAAAACATACCCCTTAAAGAAAAAATAACACAAATTGGTCAAAGCATGATCCTTCTGATTGAATTAGAAAAAACCAAATTAAACAATAGAGAAATGAAAAGGACTACCTCAGAATCCTTGCAAACAGTGTGGCGACCGCCGAACATAACGGCCAGCATCGAGTTTGGCTCCTTATGAGTTAGGGTATCAACAGTTGTGGAGAATTTCTTTCCACCTTTTTGTTTGGGTAATTACAAAACTGAATTAACAAATGAAATGATGAACCGTATCTATCTATCTATCTATCTATGAGACTAATTATACTCAGATATATACACATGCATTTCCATGGGTTAAAATATGAGAAAAATAAGTTAAATTTAAACCAACTGATCAACAGCTTCTAACCCTAAATTTTAAACTTCAAGCTCCGATTGAAAAATAGCTATATAAAATAATGACAAACACTCCTACATGCTATCTCCATGAATATACATACATACAGAAAACTAACTGACGATCGAATGGAGAAAACGGTTGAATTACTCATAATCATCAGATGAATCGTTGAATTCAGATTTCAGAGCGAAATTAACTACACACCACTAGTTAGCCTAGTGGCAAAGGTGTATGACCCCTTAAGAGGAGGTCTTGGGTTCAAGTCCCACTTGTAATAAAAAGAATAAAAATGGGGGTTACAAGTTGGGCCAGGGGGTTTTCTCACCAGTGGTGGGTTTCCTCCTGATAGGGATTGGAGATGATCGGGTGGGTGGTGTAATGTCCCCGTCAGTGATCCAAATTTGCCGTTCAAAAAAAAAAAAATAATAATAAAAAAAATAAATGAAGTGTAAGAGATGTGAGATTAAAACCTATATCGAGACGAACAACCGAAGAAGATAAGAAGCGTCGGAATGCATGGTGTGATGAGAGAACGAGCAGAGAGATTAGAGAGGAAGAGATGAAATTTGAAATAGAGTACCAATTAATATCGAAAGTTGTTTCAACTTTTGGTATTTCTAGAGTTTTTCTTTTTTTTTTTCATTTTTTTTTTTCATTCTTTTTTTAACAGCCATCACAAAGTCAGAAACTAACCAGGAGCTAAGGAAAATGCAAGTTACAAAATAAGCACTAGAAACTAAAATTTCACCAATGACTCAATTCATATTGGTTGATCTATCCTTATTTTTTATTTTTTATTCAGAGTATCTTAATTTGACGTCATCCATAATGTTCGTCGCCCTCTTGTTATGATTATTGAATTGCTTATCGTTTCTTGTCTATCATAAGCTCAAAAGTGTTATCAAGAATATCGCGTGTAGCATCCTTTTTCTTCCTCTGAGTATAGCCTTGGCCCTTGAGCCACGTTTACATGAATTCACATGCATGCATCATTTCTTTTGTTTGCATAATAAGTTTCCTTTTGTTTCATTTCTTGCTCCATTTATTGTTTTGTATTTGGAAAAAAGAGTTAGAAGAGAAAAATTTTTTCAAAAGTCTAGTCTCTTTTATCGTGTTCTTTGGAGCCTAACCATGGGTTTATTTTGGGAGTTTGTTGGCTTTCTCTGTAAACCTATCAAATCTTATGATCCTTAAAGTGTAGTTCTCGAAACCTTAAACTTATCCTATTTATAAGGGTTAAAATCTAAAAATCTCCGTCGGGACATCCGGGAAGCCGCTACTAGCGTCTAGGACATCATGGGCGTCCAGACTATGTTTTTGGTGTGTGGGACGCACCCATCATGTATAAAGTGATTGATTATATAGAGTTACTCATTGGAAAATGTTCCAAGTGGGCTTTGCCCTAGTGTTATTAGCCTATGAAGAATGACCCAGGTGTCCCGGATTCGAGTCCTGAGGCTAACCAGTTTTACACCTAGCCTTAAGTGGGGTGCTTTTTCCGGTGGGTGGATGTGTCAGACTGAGGGTCTCGAGTTACCCGCACGGTCTGTATTCGCTGTGTGTCGAGGGTAACATCAATTTGCCAAGTGTTTACTCCCGGTGGCCTGGTTGACGTTTAAGACCCAATAGAGTCCTAGACACCCACTCAAATTGCAAACTGTATAGGTAATTATTTGAACCGAATGATTAAGGCAGCCAAGGTTTTTTTTTCGAGGCACCCAAAATTAATGAAAATGGTTTCTGTTTGGCTACTTCTGGCATCCAAAGTTTGTGAAAATAGCTTATTTTTTAGTTGTTTTTGACACCCGAGGCACTCAAAGTAATCAAATTGTTAAATAAAAATAACTCGTTTTAATACTGTTTTTATTTATTCATTTTATCTTTTACTGATTTTTTTTTGCACCCACTACACAAATTGTTTTTATTTATAATTTTCTTACATGTCAGAAGCAAGCAGATGGGTATACAACTTACTTAAATTAAGTGACTAAGTGATGAGAAAATCATAAGACTGGCAAAGAGATTGCATTTAAGCATATAAAACCATGGAAAACAAAAGAAAAGAATATCACCATTCTTTAAGCCTACTAATCGAGTTAAGGCGCCTAATTGCTACTAACAAAAACTAGTTGGGCGTTCCAACTTCACATGAACTTCACGCCTTCCAGATTCGCGCCTTCCAAAAGCTACAAGATTAGAACAGGAGTTGCAATAATTATATAGATGACAAGTTGAATACCCACAAAAATGGTATTTTCTTTCTAACCGTGATACACTATCACCGGATATTTAAGGTTATTTTAGATATTTGACTAATGGTTTCGCTTCTACTAAACCCAAAATTTGCAGTATTTATGGGATGCTTATGGAATAAATTAAACAAGATAGTGATGGTACTTACTGGACCCTGGAGATTCATATGAGGAAGATAAGAGCCTTGAAGATTTGCACCCTTTAAATCGGTATTATTCAATTTGGCACCCTAGGAAAGGAGAACAAGTATAGAGAAACACGAATAAATGTGAAATTATTAAGAAATCATCAAAATTTATATGGACGATATTTGAAGTATTTAATTAACTTTTACAGAGCAAAGTTATTGTTACACATATTCTTACTTATAAAAAGAGCAAGCGGCCTGGAGGAGGCGCTTCATGCACATGTGGATCAAAATTAGTCAAAAGCGGGGTCAAGAGTAGGTGAGTGTGTAAAAATGACCAAAAGGAAAAAGAGAATACGAGTCGTTACTTAATAAACAAAGCTTATATATAAAAAAGATGAGAGAGACGGTTTTTGATCGTACATGAAGCTTATTTGAATGTACATAGAACATCCACGTACAAGAAGTTCTAGAATCGCCCCTTGCTAAAGCAAATAGCCAAAACCTTTAACCTAATTTCTTCCTTACCTCCCTAATGAGCTATGACTCTTATTTATAAAATAAAACTTACACTTTTACCAAGTACATGTTGCATAACTCAAATAATTATATATACCTTGAGATTGACTCGTTTTAGATTCGATCCTTTTAGATTGGCTCCCTCCAAATTTGCATTGCCAAGATAAGCATGCTGAAGATATATAAATAGACATCGATTAAAAAAGATGAGAGATGCAATTTTTTTCTTTGTAAAGAAAACTTATTTTGTTGTACATAGAGAAACACCCACGTACGTGAAACTCTTGCATACCAAGTACATGTTGCAGAACTCAAATAACTATATATACCTCTAGATTGGCTCCCTCCAAATTTGCATATCCAAGCCTAGCTTCCTGAACAAGCATAGAGAAACACAAATAAATGAGAAATTATTAAGAATACGATCGAGTTCACAATTAATATAGACGATATTTGAAGTATTTAGTGAGCTTCTACAAAGCAAGGTTACTGATATACATATTCTTGCCTTTGAAATGAGCACATATGGGGGCCTAGGCTAGGCAATTCATGCACATGTGGATCAAAATTGATCAAAAGCAAGGTCTAGAGGATGTTGGTATGTAAAAACGAAGAAAAAGGCTGAAGAGATTAGGAATGGTTACTTAATGAACAAAGCTTGTATGTAAAAAAAAAGATGAGGTGTGCAGTTTTTGGTTGTACATAAAGCTTATTTGGTTGTACATAGAGCAACATCAAAAGTACATGAAGCTCTAGCATCGCCCCTCGCATACGAACCACCTCACTCTTTTTTAAACCAAGTACATATTGCAGGACTCAAATAGCTATATATACCTGTAGATTGGCTCCTTCTAGATTGGCTCCCTCCAAATTTGCATTTTCGAATGAAGCGAACTGAAGATATAGAAATAGACATTGAATTAAAATCTTTAGTACTTGAAGATTTAGAATGAATCCAGATTCAAACATACTCGGAGATCAGCACGCGAGAATAAAACGTTTTTCAGGCATGAATAGCTAAAGTTCACACGCGACAAGTCCTACATGAATTGAAAAGAGAAGAAACTGGATTTTACATTATGCCTAAAAAGGGTGATTAAAAACATTCACTAATATAACCATTTTTTACTTTGAATTGTCCAGCCATAAACAATAGTAATATTTGTATAAATACAACTCTTGATAGCTACATCTTAGTATTGACTAGTTACATAATTAATATAGTTAGATATAAATCATATTTGTGTATTTCATGCATTAAATTTAGAACATTCTATGATTCCATACAAAATTAAGCCTTTAACTACAGAAATAAGTCCCTAACGGGAGTCCCGTTGGTAAATGGTGTACTACCCAACCAAAAGGTTGTGGGTTTGAGTCTTGCAAGTTACAGGTTGTGGTGATTTTGTGCGAGAAAATCTAGATGTTGATGTAAAAAAAAACTACATAAAATGAAATGTGAAATCACCGTTATTTTAGATGAACTTCCCTAACAAATATAAGTGAATCCTATCATCCCTATATATTGTTTTGCAAGTAGTTGTGTCTTAGATGTTAGAAGCATCAGCTCACAATATATCGATGTTAAAGGGAAGCCAACCCGATATCTTTAGGGGTTTCAAACCATTCCTGCCACAACATTTATGATATCATTTATCAAGAATCTTGCAATTTTGTATGATAAATAATGACAATTAATTCTAAGTCACATAACAAAATGTATTTGATCATACCAGGTTTGAAAGATCAAGGCCAGAGAGATTTACTCCTCTTAATTTAAAATTTTCATATCCTGCATTTCCTACCCATTTGATAATATCTGTGCGTGTTAAGTCGGTATCCATTTCTTTAGCATCCTTCTTCCTGTTCAAGACCTCAGTTATCCTGTCCGCTAATCCCTAAAATATTAAAACGCAATAATCAGTACAAAATTAGTATGCAAATCTAAGTTTTAAGCATGATTTACTATCTGTGAATATAATAGAAAATAGATCATCAAGCAAATTTACAAATATACAAATAAGAGTGGAACTGTAATAATATGAAATAACGAACTGAAATGACAGTTAGAAAAAGTAATGTACTGTCGTAATCATACTCCCTAGTGTATCAATGTATTATATTCTAGCAGCATATAACAATGAAAATGAGATCACTAAAAACAATACCATAACTCTAAAGGAAACTTGTAACAAGAATAAAATGGCTTACAAGAAGCTGATAGTATTCGGCTTCCTGCAACATCTCTGAACACTCCGAATCAGTCAAGTTGGGGGGGAGTACACCATTTCTCAACCAATTCAGAACGTGCCGAAAGTGCTTCCCATCCCTGTCTACAAATACATTCCCCTGAAGAAAAAAATTACACAAATTGGTCAAGCTTCAAAGCATGTTCCATCTGAGGGAATGAAAACAGGCATGCTCACTGTTATAAACAATAGAATAGAAAAATGAAAAGCAGTACCTCAGAATCCTTGCAAAGAGTGTGGCGACCACTGAACATAGCTGCCAGCATCGAGTTAGGCTCCCTGTGAGTTAGGGTATCAACAGTTGTGCAAAATTTATCGCCCCCTGTTTTTACGAAATTGAATTAAGAAATGAAATCATCGACCGTATCTATCAGATTAACTAAAATCGGATACACATTTTCATGCGTTAAACTTAAAATCGGAGCAGAATTAGTTGATTTCAAACCCTAAATTTCAAATTTCACGCTCCAACAGAGTAGATACACTTATGACAAGTGACAAACACTCTTAACTGCGATCGCGTTGAAAATACGTACACATAAGTGACGATCTAGGGCGAAAACGGTTGAATTTAGGAAAAATTTAGATAATCAGATGAATCATTCAATTCAGAGACAAATTAGGAAACTACAAATGGAAATTACCAGGTGAAATGTATGAGATTAATACCTATATTGAGACGAACAATCGAAGAAGAAGAGGCGTCGGAGGACATTGTAGAGAGAGTTGAGTTGAGAGGAATTAGGGATGAAAGTTTGTAGACCAGAGAGTAGACGAGTGTAGTGTAGAGACACAAGAGATGCATGGGAAATGACTAAGAATATATATTTTGAAATAAAGTTTTTTTGTTCAATTTTAATTATATTACCCCCTATTAACAATTGGAAACTCCATGAATAGGGTTTTCCGTCCATGTACCATTTACCCAGCGTGATGTACCAGTCATCTATGCACAAGAAATGTTTAAGTTTTGGTTCGTCGTTACATTCCTCACTTTTCCATCCACTTGTCCCTATCGGGTTACCTCCGTTATCTCACGGAAAAGTGGTTCAAAAAGGTTTCTTCAAGTCTCTTTTCTTTCTCACCTGCCATTACCTGCTCCAACACGCCTGCATCCATACCTTTACTGTTTTTGAAGACTTACACATCTCATTTCCATGCCACTTCTTGGAAATGTAAAGGAGAGGAGGAGGAGCACATCATTTCTCTTACCTCGGTTCCTCACCGACTCAATCAACCATACCTCCCATCCTGTTACTCGCCCATATCTCCTCCCCCATTGCCTTTTACCATCGTCATCCACCGCCATCCATATGTGAGTTAACCTAAAAACATAGAGAGGATCTCCTTGGATCCATGATTTCTTTTCGTTTTTCTTCTACAGGAGAGTTCGAATTTCAGGGGTAACTCGAACGATTTTGGGGATCGCAGTTCTCCTCATCAACAGTTGTAAAGTTGAAGATGTATTAGGGCTCAAATTAAGGCTCATTCATGAGCTTCACCAGAGAATATCATAGCTATTTTCAAGATTTCAACATTTGCAGTGCCTCTCTATCATCAATTCTAGGTGTGATTTCTTTGCTATCGGGTTCGTTTATGTTCGATTGGTAAAAGGCTATGTTCGTTTATGTTCGATTTCTTTTAGTTCCTCTTTTCGTTAAAAGTGAGGTGTTACAATTTTGTTTAAAAGTATTTGTTGTTTTCAAGCTAATTACACACGGAACTGAAAAGAAAATATGTGTGAAATCTATAAAGAATTCTAAAGAAGAAAAAAACATAAAATGTAGTTTCTGAACAATTTTCCGGTGAGTGCTCGCCGTTTAATTTGGAGCCGATAGCCTTTGGATTCTTTAATTTTGAGTTCGATTATTTCTCGATCTTCTTTTGTCGGTTTTATTTTGGGGGTTGTGTTTGTGGTTTCATGTTATTTTGATTTCCTTCTTTTAGTCATCTCCTTTGATCGAATTTGAAGTGTTGTTTTGATTTCTTCCACAGCTAAAAATGAAATGATGTTTGTTATGTTACTTTTAGGCCTCTATTAACTGATGCTTCATTAATTGTTACAGATTTGTTAAAGCTTTATGTACAAAATGAATTGCTTCAATTGAAAGGTACATGTTCTTTCTTCATATCAAAGTTTTTTGTGTTTTATGCCTTTGTTATTGGAAGGATCTGTGGGTTTGTTTCTCATCGAAGTTATGCTGCCTTTGTTATAATATACATGGTCTATGTGACACTAATTAGAGAAAAATTATTATATATATGCTGATGATATTTTGTTGTCTTTGTTACACCGATGGAAAGTATAGGTCTTACAAATTGTGTTCATCACTCTTGATTGGGTGTTGTATCCAGTTGCTGATTTTGAAGCAAGTTTTTGGATTGGTTTATGTTGCGTGTATTGTTTTACAAACCTTCATTTGGTGTATGCTTTTAAATAATTACACATGTTTTTGGTTTTAATTATCTGTGGTATGAAAATCTGATGATTATTTGAAAATCTGTTACATGTAATTGTAATGAGAATGATTGTTATGGTATGTCATCTCTATATGTTAGAATATTGGTAACCGAGATAGATTATGGTGCACGTGTTAATTAAGAGTGATTGTTAAGGTGAATCATTTGTATATGTTAGGGTGTCGGTAGGTTAAATTGCATTATTACATGTACCTTGAAAAAAAATTAATAATGTTAAATATCCCAGGTAGTATGCCATTTATGATCAAGACAGAATCTGTGGTATCCATTAAAAGTTGCTCTAAAGTGTAGTCAATGGTTCTTACTTCACTTAATAGCTATTAAATTATTGACTTATTATAGCATGAATGATGAATTTTTTCAAGGTCGACGCTATCAGACTTGCCTCCTTTTAAAAGTCATTTGTTTTTGGGATTACCTTTTCAGTTTCAAATTCTATTACCATTAGTTGAGAAGTATTTCAAATCATATATATAAGTGGCTTGAAACTGCTGAAGCATGCTGCATATTTTAAATTGTTATGGCATAATGGATAGAGGTCAGGCTGTTCACTTCTCAGCCATACAGAAATACAGTCTTCCTTGAGTTTCAAAAGGTATATTATACAACTATTGTGCCTTGAATTTTGAATTTGTAGAGTTGACAAGATAAGTTAAATTTTATTTATTTTCTTTGTGGCAGGAGACATTGGATAGTGCTTGGGCCCACTAATCATCGAGGAAGGCAAGTCAATGCCCTTTTTGGGTTAAAGGACTACTACATTCTTACTTCCTTATTAGTTCCTCCCTGATTTCTATCTTTTTTACTTGCTACCCACAACTGTTGGTGTGGCTTGAGTTTAAAAAAGTTAATTCCAACTCTAGAATGGACAATGAGTTTTGAATCTACATTTTTCCTTTCAATGACCGAAAAATACCGAGCTAGATCTTATAAAGGTGAAAGCGTAAATATTTACAACGATTGAACGGGTTTACACCGCTTTGCGCAACGCGCAAATCTCGCTAGCTAGTAAATATACAAAGGGAATTGGTGGTGAATAGGAGACTTTTTGTGTCTCATAGTTTGGCCACAAGATTTTGTAGTTTTGACAGTTTATACCCCTCTCTCTCATACCTAAATAGCTTCACGACGTTTCTTTCTCTTTCAGTTTAGGCTTTTCCCCATTATATCTCTCTCTCTCTCTCTCAAGATGTCCCTCCCTCTTAAACACACAGACCAGGGAGAAAAGGCGTCGTTCATCATCTTCTTCGCGTGTTTAACTTAATCACATGTTAGCTTTTCCATTAAGCTTCAATCTCTTCTTCAGTTTCACTATATCTCTGTTCTAGGCCTTGATTTCAAACTCTATCTTCTATCGATGCAGAGAGGGACCTCTAATCTTCAATCATCTCTTCCTCAGGTTTGATATATCTCCATTCTAGGGCTTCGGTTGATTTAGAAGAAATCCCCGTGGAATAGGGATTTTTGGTTTGGGGTTTTAGAGCATTTTGGTCATCACCATTCACCTCTCTCTCTTGCTACTCCGATCTGAGGTCAAATCCCCAGTTTGCATGTTCCGATCTGACCCTCACGATGACTATCTTCGTTCCCCCCTGTTCGAATCCAACCAATCACCGGCGGCAGCTAGGGTTCGAGAGGTGGTCGGTGGCGACGGCAACTCTGGCGACTCCGGCGACTCCTGAAATCTTTACTCCAGCCTCCACTCGGTAAGGATCTTCTCTTAGCAATTGCATGTCGGATTTTCGTTTGATTTACAGTAAGTTCTTATGATTTTCTGTCGTTTGTTGTTCGTTTTTAGTTATTGTTCGCTTACATTGTGTTTCTTTTCGTTACAGTCAATTTCATTTGACGCATATCAACTGTTTGATGAAATGCCTACTGTTTTGTTTCATTTGGGTTAATTTTTCCCCTCTGATTGCTAACCTTCATGTGTTTTTTTTTTTTGACATTCACATGGTTGTCACGAATTGTGTCCTCGCTAAAACTGAACATGCATGCTCTGCTCCATGAAATTCTTTCTCTTGCTTCTGGGGTTCGCGACGGCAACTAGGGTTCGAGAGGTAGTCGCTTACGAGCAAGTATGTGATTTTTCTTTCTTTTGTATTGCATGTTTGATTTTTGTTGGGATTGCTGTTTCTTGAATTTAGATTTTTTGTTTTTGTGTTTTGACTTTGTGCTTTTCACTTATGACTGCTCCGATTTTGATTTTACATGAAATTGCATTCAAATAGTTTTAGTATTCTGTATTTAGGTTTAAACTTCTTTAGTCTAAGGTGTTTTTTAATTATAATTAAAGATGGGATGGCTATTTAGAAGTTGATTGATTTGTTAATTTTTTATTTTCTCTTTTGTAATGTTTTGAGTGTGGTTTCTTATTGCTATAGACATTGTTCTTTTCTATGTTTTTGTTAATGGTAGGTCATCACATACGTTGTGTATATTGTTGTGTGTTCATAAGCAATATCTATATCTTTATGTATGTTAGTGGTTATTGTTTTGAGTACTTAGGGTTTAGATTTTTTGTTGTTGTGCTTTTGCATTGAATTAGTTTAGTATTCTGTCTTTGATCTAGCAGTTTAAGAGCAAGCCACTAAGGTTTAAACATAGTTAGTTTATGGTGTCTTTTACTATAATTAAAGATGTGATAGTTGTTTAGAAGCTGACTTTATTAATTTTTAATTTTTCTGTTGTATTGTTTTGAGTGTGGTTTCTAATTGTTATACACATTGTGTTTAAGGTATTGTTTAACTAAAATTAAAAGGTATGATGGCTATTCACAAGTTAAGTTTGTTACTTTTCTGATTTTCTTTTATGTATTTTCATTAATGGTATTATTTTGAGTACTCATATTTTACTTCCCTTTGTGTGTTGCAGGTTTATATTGCCATCTCTTTGTGGGTTAGTTTTTGGTTTGTGTCTTCGTATTTGCATTTCATTTCTAAAGGTATGGTTTATCTTAGAGAAGTTACTCTTTCAATATTCGATGCATCTTTGGCATGTTGGCTATTAAATCTTATAGTACTATAGAAAGTTTAAGCATGATGTATGTTATTTATCATGTCTATACATTTAGAGAGTCATTTCTTACTTTCTATGGATTAGAAACCTAAAAATGTCATGTATTTCTTTGTAGACTTGCACATTCAACAAAAGATATGCTTAAGCCAATTTCTGTTAATTAGTGTTAATTAGAAACCTGAAAGTGTCATACTTCCATAGTTCACTTCTGCAGGCTCCATATATCTAAGGCTATAATAAGTTTTCTTCATAATTAAATAATGAGATTTAATAGCCTGAAAGTGTCATAATGAGTTTGCATATACCTGAAAGTGTCATACTTCTGCAGGCTCCACACTTCCATGCTTAAGCCAATTTGGGTTCGTATAGGTGTTTTTTGTGGTTCCCGACGGCAGTATGGGGGGTCGTATTTAAGCATTAAGTGAAGAGCAACAACCGCGATGTAGGTATTTTGTTTGCTTTTGGGGGTTTTTTTTAATGTCTATATAATTTACAACTTGCAATAGATCTCATGTTGGTTTGTATTTGTTTTGGGAGTCCGTTTTGGTTCGGATGAGAATGTATATGATTGAATGTGTTTGGTTATGGCAATCTGAATATGCAGGTGGAATGGCAATGATGATTACACGTCGAATAAACAAGTGAAGAGATGACAGATTGTCTTTTGGCGAGGCAAAAAACGTGATTGTTAATTGCAGCCATAGACTTTCATGGATACTCATTACTTGATTGACTAATCTGAGCCTTATGGCAGTGATTGTCATGAACTGGGAAATAAGATAGGTGATTAAATTCTTATACTGATGTATTCTTTTTTTATCTTACAGGGGTTTTTTGTGAAGACATTTGAGTGCTTACATAACCGGGTTTGATGTCTTATGCTCTTCCTTATCGATAGGTAAATTAATTGCTAAGTTCTCCATTGGTAAGTTGAACAAATTCATTTAAACTTTTGATTCATATCGATATAGTTCTCAATCATTAATAAATTATTGAAACTGAGACAAGTGACAAAGTTATGAGGCACTAAATCAAATGCTAACATCTACCTAATTTGTTGTCAGTACTTTTTTAGTAACTTTAGGCAAAGAAACCTATTTCAACTTGAAAGAATAGAAATGCTACATTTGATGCCTGAAAGATTGTTGAATACATGAAAGATAAATATAATTATCTTTCACATCAAGTTATTAGTGTATATTGCTTCTGGTCTTTGCATATTGACTATTCCAAAGAGGTAATATTGTTGATTGATGTATAGGTTCAGAAGTCATCATATGATAATTCAAAAATACCTACAAATCAAGTAATTAGCAGTTCAAGGTATGTTCTATTCTACTGGCTTACAAGTTATAGAATGTGGTTCTTTTTAGATTCATTTACACTGCTTTTGTTCTTATATTCAGTTGAGCTAGCAATATTTGCAAATTTATTTATGTTTATTTGAGAATTTTGATTCCTCTTTTACATAATGTAACTCACTCAACTCTTTTTTATTAGTAATCAAAAGCCCTTTGTTGGTTAATGAAAGCTATATTTATTATAGGTTTATGTATATTTACATATAAGAGCCCATAACTTATGCATTTGCTTGATTTTGGCTTAAGATATCTTGCTGTCAAGATCATTGATTGCTAAAAGTCATTGGATTGATCATGTTAGTTGATGTCATCTGACTACTTAGGATGCATCAGAAGTAGGAAACACCTTGCAGAGCAGTGACACAAACACACAAACTAAAAAGCTCAATTTCTATCATGCGGCAAACATGTATGTCTATTCTCTTTCTTTTGCTTCATTTCTTTTGCAATTTTTATGTTCTGTTAACAGGAGCCTAAGCACTTTGATTTGATTTTCTTCGTTGCTTTGCGTATTTGTCAAATTCTGCATTCAACCTGCTCCATTATGATTATGCTCTTGCAGCGTGGATCTAAAGTTTTTTTTAGAAATGGTATGTACATCTGATGGAAGCTGAGGAAGTAGTGACGAAGCGAAGGTGGTTCAGGTATTGCGTTTCTCTTTTGTCTTGCATGTTTGATTTTGTGTTGTTTAGTTGCCTTTCGTACACCTTCTCATGTTTTGCGTTGATTTGGTTTTTGTTTTTACAAGCTATTGAGCTTCATTGAGTTTTGATTGTTGTGTCTAATTAGCGTTGCGTGTTTAGAATTGGGAGATTTGTTGCTGACCTAATTTCTATGTTGTTGCTGTTTGGCTTTTTGGTTGTTACATTCACTTAATAGTTGCTGATTTTGGAATTAGGTAGTCTTTAAGTTATTTGTTTTGCTTTTCTGTGAATTTTGGTTTTGATTGCTTCATAATATGAGAAGGCTTTTCAATCGCAGTTTGCTTCATAATGTGTCTGCATCCTTTTCTTTTTACATCTGGACTGGAAAATTTCATCAACTTATGTGAAGATAGGTAAATTTGTTCATAATTTTACATGATTTTGTCTATGTAATTCAAGCACATTGTAAATGAAACACATCATACATTATACACTATTCATCCATCTTTCAAATTGAAAACGACATGACAATGTTTCATGTTCGTTCGACAAGCCTATAACAGACTTACTCTACTGATATTATGATGGTACTATAATTGTTTAGTATATATGTTCTTAGACATGTTTAGCCTCATGTTTACTATATGAATTTTTACTATAACTTAGTCTACAGTTTCAACCCCGCGGCAACGCGCGGGGGGGTCACACAACTCG
>JBCNJP010001936.1:0-19000 GCA_039602395.1 Deinandra increscens subsp. villosa | reverse complement strand
TTCGGCCCAATCTCCAACCTTTGATTTTAATAAGTTTTTGCCCATGAATTTTTTATAAAAGTTTAGCCCACTAGATTTTTATAAAATTCTGGCCCACCAACCTACAAAACTTACCACCTTTGTAGTTATTTTTACCTAGACTATATTTTATAAAGTTATGATTTTTAGAGACCCCTAACTCTTCCGTATTTTATAAAAGTCTCCACCTTTTTATAAAATGCATGGAGAGTCTATAAAAATTAAACACCTACAAACTTACTAGTTGGTGGAATTAAGAGGCCATAAGTGTGGCGACCCTAAAACTTTTGCTTTCTTTCCCCAGCAACGACAGCAACAACGACAGCTGAGGCTGCGAACGCTACAACGCAAGAATAATTTTCGGGACGAAAATTCCATTTACAAGGGGATGATGTGACATCCGAGAATTCCAAGGTTAACTTCCGTTAGACAACCTCCGTTAGTTACGTTATAAGTATTAACTAGGTAACTAATGCTTAACTAGGCCGAATACGTCCACGACCCTTGGTTGATCACCGAACCCGCCCATATGTGTTATGTGTTTATTTATTTATGGTCATTATGTGCAATGTGATTTAAACGCATGATTTAGTATTATTAATAGCATGACAAATTGTAAATTCTTGATTATGTGATAAATTGTTTAAATTGCCTAGTTTAATGATTAATCGAGTAATTAGAGTGTATGCATACATGTTAATCATGGGCTAATCACTTGCTGATCATTGGGGCCCAAATCCCAATGATAAGCCCACCAAGGCCTTAGTATTTAAAGTAAACAAAACCCTAAAATCCTCATTTGCATGCTCCATCACATAAAACACACACACACTCTCCATCCTCTCTCTCTCTCTCGTGAACCATTTCTGGTCAGCCTTGAACCACCAAGGATCACCGTGATCTCAGCCTTGAAGATCATCCATCGAGCTTGGAAACCCAACCGTGAGTCCCATGAACTTTTATGCCTTTTCTTTGTGTTTTCTTAAAAAGAATGTGTAAACCTTCATGGAATCGTTTGATCTTCTGATATGATGCTTAGGAATGTTAGATCTAGCATAAAGACTGAAACTTTACGTATAAAATCATGCCATAATGAAGATCCATGCTAGTTAGGTCATTTTATGCTTAAAAGTGTTCTTGGAGATTTGATGGTGAAAATCCATGTTTAAGGTGTTAAATTTGCTTGTTTAATGTTGGTAAATGTTTATGCATGCTAGATACTGAATTATATGAAGTATGGAAGCTGTTAGAATGATTTTTTGTCAAATTTACGAGTTTTCTGCGACCAGCGAAACTAACAGATTCGTTAGGCGAAACTGTAGTTTCGCAAAGCTGTTTGAATATTCATCCAGCGACACTATACAGCGAAACTATAGTGTCGCCTGTGAAACTAAGTGTATTGCTCGAACGAAACTACCGAGCGAAACAACCATAGACTCCTGAACGAAAGTTCAAATCAGTTTCGAGCGAAACTAGATAGCGAAACTGTGTCAACAGTTTCGAGCGAAACTATCTAGCGAAACTGTGCCTTCTATGAACGAAAGTTCAAACCAGTTTCGAGCGAATCTATGCTAGCGAAACTGTGTCATCAGTTTCGAGCGAATCTAGCTAGCGAAACTGTGTAGCGAAACTGTGCCAGACCTAAACCCAAACTTGTGCAACTTATTTGAATGTTATGCCATGACTTACATGATTATGCAATAATGAAACATGCTTTGATTTCTGAATAATGTGAACCCTCGTTTATGATCAACCATCGGTGTCGTGTGTCGGTATGTCGAGTCGTAGTTCCAACGTGCTATGTTATGGGCCATAGTGACGTAGTTAAAGTTTAGACACAACCTAACACCTAAGACCTTAATGTGATTATTAGGTCTTCGTTAGCAATCATAATTGGATTATTTGAAGTGTAAGCTGAGCAACCTAAGGTGAGTTTCACTAACCCTTTAATTGTGAGCCCGTTTGGGTCACAACGAAATTACTTAACGGAAAACAACGCTGACATTTTGAGGTATTGCCAAATGGGATATCTGTTATGGAAGTTGGAGTGTCTTTATGGGAAACACTTGCAACTGTCCATCCTTGGGATTTCAAATGAAATCCGCAACCAACTATTTAATACTTAAACTCATTTGGGATTTCAAATGAAATCCGGAACAACCATTTTGACACTTAAACTCTTTTTAGGATTTCAAAGGAAATCCAGAATAAACGGTTTTAATATGACTAGTGTAGGTTAAAGTCTAAACCAAATGATATCACATGATTTCTAAGGATGCCTTAAAACTTAAAAGTCCTCAACAATTTAGTACCATTAATTTGCGAAGCGAGGGGATGTTGGGTAGATCTACTGAGGGTTTGACAAACCCTGCTCCGCGGTACACAAATGTGTAGCCAACCGGTTGGAGGCCGAACGGAGTTCAATATCAGCCTATTTTAGTTGTGGGTCCCACGAGGAACACAACTGGAGGCACAAACCATCGGCAAATGCCGAACTCTGTTACGTCAGCTTTGGTACGAACTTCCTTAGTGCATGGAAACCGGATTAGCTACCCGCGATATCGGTTGACCGCTTTAATCTTTACTTAACTAGTGCATATTCGATAATTCAACACTTGGCAATTGTTTTGCAAAACTATTACTTATTTATATGTTGATACATACGCTTATGAGACCGGGCCGCTGCATGACATGCCCACTGTGAACTCACCAACCGTTAGGTTGACACTTGTGTGGTTTTCACTTTTGCAGATCGCTGAGGAGTATCCACCGGAGGTTGGCATGGCACCCGAAGTTACTTATTTCATTTTGAACTTAAATTTGGGAATTGAACAACAATTTATGTTTTGTAATTTAAGCACGTGGTTAGTGCTAAGATACTCATGTTTTTTCTTTCCGCTGCAAACTCTTAAACTGTTTTATGATGAATGCTTGGACTTTACTCTGATTCGTTTAGTATTTGTAACTAATGGTTGTGGTCCTGGTTTGCTCGCACCCCTTAACGGTATAAACTCCGTTAGTGGTTAATTTGGGGGTGTGACAGATTGGTATCAGAGCCATAAGTTGCAGAGAACTGGAATCATTTTTGAAAAACGATTTGGAAACTACAACTTGAAAACCTTAGTTACAAACGAACAAACAAATTCCCAAAACAAAATTTTTACGTGCCAACCTGGGATACTCACTCTGCTGTGTAAGTAAATACTTCATATGTATATATATATATATATATATATATATAATATATATATATATAGACCGTGTCTAAGTAGTCTAACGGAAAACCTTAGGAAAATTTGCACACACAAATACGAAATGCGAACGCTAATACGCACACTATTCCGGGGGAAAGCGACAACGAAACGATGCTACACGCTACGTCCTGATTTCTACTACGATGACTACGCCAACGGTGACTTTTATGGGAAAGCCGACTTTCGACGATAGTACTTACGACTTACGACGTTCTCCGACGACGCCTCAATTTTGCACGAAAATTTTTCTGGACTAATAGTGGGATAACGGGAAATTTGTTAATATACATATTATGGGATATGTATAGAGTATAACTTTGACTAAACACTGGCTACTTTAACTGTCCAGAAAATGCCTGGAAGAGGACACGGGAGGAACAACATTAACCTAACACCTGCACAACTGCAAGCTATGATAAACGAACACGTGCAAGCCGCAGTGGCAGCCGCCCAAGCTGCATTCGCCGCGCAGGGTAATTATTATGCCGGATAGGGCACAAAGCGATTATATTTTGACTTGTTTCAACTTAAAACCCGAACTATTTATGCATCAGGAAACCTCCATCACTGCACGTTTAAGTCCTTCATGGACTGCAAGCCGATGACGTTTTCCGGTGAAGAAGGAGCGGTAGGACTCCTCAGATGGATCGAATGTATATATATATATATATATATATATATATATATATATATATATATATCTATATATATATATATATATATAAGTATAAGAGGAAGATCAAATGCGAACAGCCCTTAGCGTGCGAACGGTGCTAACACGCAAACAAAAGACAAATAACACGCTATAAACTGTTGCCGCCGCAACGCGCGGGCACACGGCTAGTATATATATATGTATATATATACCTATAATTAATTATATTATATATACTTTACTTTTTATCGATCAATTAATTATTATAAATCATTAAATCATTTCGTAGGTAAAGTCTGCGGAGGCGCCTCTTACTACAACGGTAATTAAATATTATTGCTGATACGATCAATCTCCCTTGAGCGCATATTTATTAATTAATTAACTAATTGAATTAATTGTACGTAGGACATGATCAATTCTGCGCACAATACATCGCGGAAACAATCTACTCAATCAAACTCATCTCAAAGGTCGGCCGATAAGGTACGGATTTGAAACAGTTATGAATTTGAGTTGATCTGGAAGATTCTAGTTCATCTGGATGAACATGCGTCTCTACTTATAGTTCATCCGGATAGTTAGAGTTCATCCGGATAGTTAAAGTTCCTCAGGATAGGTAAGGTTCATCAGGATAGTAAAAAGTTCATCAGGATAGTTAGAGTTCATCGGGATAGTTAGAGTTGATCCGGAAGATTCTAGTTCATCTGGATGAACATGCGTCCCTAGTTATAGTTCACCGTGTTGGTTATAGTTCATCCGGATAGTTAAAGTTCACCAGTATAGGTAAAGTTCATCAGGATAGTTAAAGTTCATCAGGATAGTTAGAGTTGTTCCGGAATATAATTAATAATTAACTGTGCCGGCTATGATAAGTTTGTACTTCATCTGAATGGTTATCTGAATAGTTAACTAATGTTTAGCCGGTTATGATCGATATGATTTTATTAATTAATTGAATTGTAGGTCTCTTCTGCGACTCTATCACAACACACTCCTCCATCTACAACAGCGTCGCAAAAGGAAAGGGTAACTATTTTAATTTACACAGTTGTGTACTTCCCTTATAACTAATTGCTATATGATCATTTAATTAAATGCTGATGCTGTCTTAATTAGGGGAAAAAGAGAAAAATAACAGAAGCAGCAGCTGCTGCTGCCAATACTGCTGGGGCATTAGAGCAGGAAGTGGTATATATATATATAATTAAGGATTTGACAAATCGCTTTGACGTTATTGTTAATTAATATATATGTTACTAATCAGTTAATTATATGGTGTCAATTTAGGAAAAGAATAAGAGACATGCAAAACCAGTAAAACCTGCAGCTCGTAAAGTACCTCCTAAGAAGAGTGATCATCAGTTGGAAAAACCAAATAATTATGATGCCATTGCAGCTCCTATCGATCTGCAGCCAGTAATCCAAGAGGTATATAGATTAGTATATACCACAATTTTTGTATTCTATTTTTTACTTTAATTAATTAATTGTTTATATATATGCTATAATTAATATTATTATTATTATTATTATTATTATGTCACTTCTGATCAGGGGAGCCAAACTGCGACGTTGCACATGGAGGGGGATCCACTGAACGTCGTGGGAATGGCTGAATTATTACCAAAACAAAAAGATGAGAAGATTCATGGAAGTCCATTACCTCCTGGTTGCCGTAGAATTAAAGTTTATCAGGTCAATAAGGGTGCAACATTTTTACCATTCCCAGTAGATGATAACACAACGCTTTCGGAGGTTGAAAATAAATATATTATTGCATGGCCGATGAACCGAATGATCCTTCATTCTAATAACAAGTCAGATAGATCACAGCCGGTTGATCATTCTACGGTTCAAAAAGTACTGGAACAACCACAGGTAATTACTACATTAATTAATCGTATCCGCTAATTAATTAACTATATATATATATATATATATATATATATATCTGATCGGTTTTATTTGTCATATATGTTTCCAGGGGAAATCGAAGATTACGAAAGTGTACGTAACACCAAACCAGTTAAATCAAAATCTGATAAATAGAAAAATCACATGGCACCAGCAGAAGCAGCTGATCAGCACGGACAAGAAATTATAATTAATTATTATAGAAATTAAACTTTGATTAGTGTCGTATGTTATCTTTTTGAACAACGTCATGATTAGTGTATGTACATTAATTTTTAATTATAATATATGATTTTTAAGGTTTCTCTATACTAATTAATTAATATATAATTAATTGTAATTACGAAAATATATGTGACCATATATATAATACCAAAGGCCACACTTTTTATATTTTAACGTGGCCGTTGCACCATTTGGCCACGCATATTGGGACAAATTATCTGATTTCAACTACCCTTTGGCCACTTTTTTTTTTCCAATTATATGTGGCTAAAACACAAATATACGTGACCATATAATACCAAAGGTCACGCTTTTTATATCTTAACGTGGCCGTTGCCACCATTTGGCCACGCGTATTGGGACAAAATATCTGATTTCAACTACCCTTTAGCCACTTTTTATTTTCAAATATATGTGGCTAAAACACAAATATATGTGACCATATAATACCAAAGGCCACGCTTTTTATATTTTAATGTGGCCGTTAACACCCTTTGGCTACGCTTATTGGGACAAAATTTATGATTTCAGCAACCCATTTGGCCACGTTTTTTCATATCATATGTGGCTAAAACACAAATATAGGTGACCATATAATACCAAAGGCCACGCTAATCATATTTTAACATGGCGGTTGCCACCCTTTGGCCACGCGTATTGGGACAAAAATTATAATTTCAGCAACCCATTTGGCCACGTTTTTTTATAACATATGTGGCTAAAACACAAATATACGTGACCATATAATACCAAAGGCCACGCTTTTGATATTTTAACGTGGCCGTTGCCACCCTTTGGCCACGCGTACTGTGACAAAATGTATGATTTCAGCAACCCTTTGGCCACGTATTTTTATAATGTATGTGGCTAAAACACGAATATACGTGACCATAAAATACCAAAGGCCACGTTAACCAAATACATGTGGCCGTTGGGACCCTTTGGCCACGCTTTTCTGAAGAATTGTTTGATTACAACAACAAATATTGGTACCCTTTAGCCACGCTTATAGGTGGCTTCAACCACTGATATTGTAACGTGGCCGTAGGGTACATATGGTCACGGCACCTATGGTGTCGGTTGGAATGGAAAAAAAAACGTGACCAAACACCTTTTGTCACGGTTTTTTTCTGTGGCCAAAGGTGAATTTTGACGTAGTGTACACTACAAGGGCATCCAAAGGGCTTTAAGCGTTTTAACACTGGTTTTTGTTTTGAAAACAACTCAAAGGATGTCTTGTTGGCATGTTTGACCAAAAGAGTTCGGTTCAGGACATAGCAAGCAGTATTGACTGCTTCTGCCCAAAAAGACAGTTTAAGGTTAGAATCAGCGAGCATCGTCCGAGCACACTAGATTATTGTGCGGTTCTTTCTTTCAGCAATCCCATTCTGTTGAGGAGTATAGGGAGAGCTAAATTGGCGAGTGACGCCCTTCTCGTTGTAGAACGAGTCGAAGACGTGATTCCTAAACTCTGTCCCGTTGTCAGATCAGATTATTCGAACTTTTTCTCTGCTTGCGTTCTCGATGTGTGTAACAAAGTCCTTGAGTATCCCCAGAGTCTCAGACTTCTCCCTTAGAAAAAATACCCAGGAATATCTCGAGTAATCATCAGTTATGACTAGGCAGAAAGATTTCCCCCCTAAACTCTTGATATTAACTGGTCCAAAGAGATCCAGGTGCAACTGTTGAAGGATTATTGTCGTTCTTCCAGGTGGCTTCGGTTTATGAGACGTTTTGTGTTGTTTTCCCTTCGAGCATGCAACGCAGTTATCGACTTATACGAATTCTTTTGTCTGGTAGCCCAAAGACATGTTTCCCCCTAACTAGGCGATTCATGTTACGAAAATTAACATGTCCCATTCGTCGATGCCACAAAGTTGAATCTTCCTCTGAAGCTTTAGCCAAAAAGCACGCAACTGAACTAGTTGGCTTTGCAGCATTCATGTCCAGTGCATATATGTCCCCCCTACGATTTGCCCGGAATAAAATCTGATCTTCAGGTACTTGAAAACCATGTTTTAGAATGAAGCATTCCCTATCGTCGAAGAACATTGGCATTTTATTGTCGCATATCTGCGAGACGCTCAGCAGATTGAATTGCAGATTTGACACGAGGTTGACTTTTTCAAATGAGACTTCACCATTAGTTAGGTGACCAGTTCCAATTATTTGACCACCTTTCTTATTTCCTCCAAAAGCAACAGAACCTCCTCCAGATATCAGTTTGACATCATGCAAGAGATCCCTGTCACCTGTCATGTGCCGGGAACAGCCACTATCCATGTACCATAGATTTATTGACTTCTTTCGCCGTTCCTGCACAAACAAAGAAAAGATTAGTTCATAGATGAACCCTGGTCTTTGGGACCACGAATTTTCTTGACATTCTGTTTCTTAGGTGGATGAGTAGCTGGAGTGGTGGATTGAAAAAAAGGCTTCTGAGGATCAGCCAATGGAGACCATGGTGCTCGAGGTCTTGTAGTAATTGGTGGTGGGCTATTAGCTATTCCAGAAACAACCGGTTGAAAGTAGCCTGTACTTGCTCCCAAACCACGTGTAGAGTGAGGTGTTGCTCCACTGAAGAACTGTTGGTTCTTGAAATTTGGCATGAACATTTGCTGATTATTCATGTACCCGTAGTCTTCACTGTAGTTCCCATATAAACCGAGGCCATGGCTGAGTGAAAGGAGGTCTCATCATTCTTGGTCCATAGGGTGCAACATTGGTGGATTGTACCCCATGTGTGCTTTTGTTGAGTTGAAAGGACAACCCCTAGCAGCATGATTTGGGTCTCCGCATACAAAACACTCAATAGTGTTAGCAGACCCACTTGGATTACCGGTCACAGTTGGAACCACCGTTTGAGCAGGTGTGACCTTTATTTCAGCAACAGGTTCTCCTTCTCCTTGAACAACAGTTCTCTTATTCCGCCTTTTGTTGTTGTTTTTCTTCTTTGAAGATGATTCAGCGCCTTTATTTTCTTCCAAATTCATGGGCATAGCAACAGCAGGTTCAGCAACTTGTGGTTGAGATACCCCAGTCTTCTCAGTGTAAGCAGCAATTTTAGTTGAGATATTCTTCATCTTATTCTTTGGGGGTTGCTTAACTGAATTAGACGAACTCGCACCAGCTTGACTAGCCGATGGAGTTGAGTTGCATGACTGAAACAACTTGATGGAAGACATCGGTGTAACTTGAGATGGGATCATCTCAGGTGCAGGAGCCGAAGAGATCACCTTACCATTGGTGATTGTGACAAAATGTTGTGTGTCACCCATGGGTTTACCATCACCCAAACTTAGCTTATTTTGTGCATCAGCAGCCAGCTCATTAACGAGATCAATTTGGCTAGAATCTGAGTTAGCAGTTTTAGCTTTGGGCTTTCGCCTTCTAGGAACTTTAGGTTTCATTGAAACAGATTTTCCTTTAAGCATTGTTTGAGTTTCGCTAAAAGTTGAAGATTGAGAAATTGTCTCATTATCGGTTATTATTTTATAAAACTCAGATTCTGCCTTCTGCCTAACTATATCTCCAGATATGCCAGTATCAAATGACTGTAATGAGCTAGACTCAAAGTCATTCAAGTTTAGTGCACTTTCAATAGATGGAAGGCTTGAGCCACTTTCGTAGCCAGACAGTTTTTCTTCCATTTGCTGAATTTTAGACTTGCTAGGAACAGACTCATTATTCAAAAACCTGATGTGGCTTCGGGAATTTATTTTAGTAAGTTCAGGTATTTGAAAATAGTTATGATTGAGTGGATGCTCAACAGCAGCATCATCAATTTCCCGGGTTAAACCCAA
Source organism: Deinandra increscens subsp. villosa (assembly GCA_039602395.1). Classification (NCBI taxonomy): domain Eukaryota; kingdom Viridiplantae; phylum Streptophyta; class Magnoliopsida; order Asterales; family Asteraceae; genus Deinandra; species Deinandra increscens. Next base: position 9,128 of record JBCNJP010001936.1, on the reverse strand, counting down.
ACCATTTTGTACTCGTTTAAAAATATCCTTAGCCACATCACCTGCCAGATTAGAAGGATTAAGTCTCATCAAATCAATTATTTCCCGAGCTTGAACATAGTTCCTACTTAGGGTTGAAAAATGAGTCACTAAATCCTCTAACTGAGTTCGAAGAGATATTTCAGTATGTTTCATAACCTCAATATCATCCTGCAAGGACTTTATGTTGGCCAGGAAATCCAGTTCCTTAGCTTGCATTGACTTGACCAGACATTCACTCGCTATTGCCTTTTCAACTAACTCTTCGTTATAAAGGCGATACCGAGCGACTTCCTTTACACAGGACTCTGTGCATAAAAGGGATTTTACCGTATCGGGTATGAGTTCCTTTTGTCGGTTTATTGATTTTTGCTCAGCATCATATTCAACTTTGGAGGAACCTTCAATAGTGCTGGTCACTAAAGCAGCAGCTTCAGAAATTTCATCCACATCAGCCATGAGTGCAAAATCAGTCGGATAAAGCGGATCAAATAAGGAATCTTCCTCAATCTTGGGCTCATCAAATGAATTCACCATTAATGCATAATCAACACTTGCCGATGATTGAGTCTGATTGGACCACGTGTCATTAGGATCACTCAGAGACACGAGTGCTTTCTCTGGGTTGTCAACACGCTTAGCAGAGTTGGAACTGGAACCCTGGTGTGTTTGACCAGCAGGTTGTGACTTCTGATATGAATAGTTGCCCTGATTTTGACTAGAATTATTGTTTCCTCCAGATGTCACAGGGATCTGTCTCAATTTTGGCTTCTTACACTCACGTGCAAAGTGACCCAGACCTTGACAGTTGTAACACTGGGCTTTCGATTTGTCAAAACCAATAGTAGCACTAGGTTGTGACTGGAAAACTTTTCTCCCAGTTTTCTTGAAGAACTTTCTAGTGCGGGCAGCGATCATACCAAGTTGCCACTTGATATCCATTTCTTCGAGATCATCAGCAGGAATTTGATCCAGGTCTTCTTGGCACAATGACATGCCCTCAATACACCCTGATATTTGGGAAGCCAGGCATGCTACAAGAGCATTACACATCTCCTGGTCTTTGTCAGTCAGACCGATAGTTGAGTTTCCATATGGGTAAGTAGCAGATGACTGAGTCACAGGTGTGACTGGCTGTTGACCAACGAAGGCAGTCTGACAAACAGGTCGTTGAGGAGAAACTTGAGCAGTAGCTTGAACGGAAGAGCAGGACCCACCAGCAAAGTAAGGAAATTCGAGGTCAGTCTCATTAGGAGCAACGAAGGCAACATTTGGAACAACCTCAGTGGCCCTTTTATTGGTAACTTTCCCCATAAGTGAATTTCCATCTCTTTCAAGACACTACTACAAAAAATGCCTTTCTTGACGCGCAATGCGTGTCAAGAAAGGGGTCAGATGACGCGCATTTGCGCGTCAAGGAAGGCCATGTCAAGAAGCTTCTTCACGCGCAAAATGCGTGTCATCTCGTTCTTGACGCGCGAACGATGACGCGCATTTTATGACGCGCATTGCGCGTCATAAAATGCGCGTCAAGGAAGGCCCCGTCATAAATCTGCTTATGACATGCATTTTTGCGCGTCATGGATTTTAAAAAAAATAAAAAAAAATATTTTTAATAGAATCACTGAATTCTACATTAAATGACAATTGACCTGTTAATATGAAATTAAAATACATTTATAACTTAATAATGCATTTCATTTATATAGCAAACATTACAAAGTTAACATGAGTTTACACAAAAAAAAAACTATAAACTAAATAACTAATTGAACATATGAAAGTATTGGGAATCAATCCACTTAAAACTACTTCCTGCAGAATCATCTAGGGTTCCATGTAGCTCCTTCAAAGAAGAAAAGTATCCAATAGGAACACCTATAAGAAAGTTAGAAAAATAAAGGTAAGTGTAGATCTTAAACAAGAACAACCTGTGTGAAACATTATTTACATTACCTTCTCATTAGGATAATGTAACTATAAGTATCATTTATTTGATAGGTGGAGGTTGGATAAATTTTGGAGATTTTTTAGACAAATAAGAAGTATAAAACAAAATACAATGAGAAATCTTAAAATATCTAGCTGCTCCAGAAGTTAAACAAAGATAGAAGACTTGGAAAGTGAAGACTTAAAAAGGTTAATTTTGCAAGAAAAACGTACGGCTTTGTTGTATGCAAGTGAAGCTTCTTCGGTAGCTTCGACTAGATCAACATTTCTTGTCACAAAGAGTATAAATGATAAACATAAATCTTCTAAAATTAAGTTGAGAAAATAATACAAGACTTAATCTTCTTTACCTTAACTTATGCAAATGTTGGAACGGATTCCTGTTAGTAAGTCTCGAGTAGGAGAATATGTGCATGATCTGAAAGAAAGAGTTGTTAACTCGAGATAAGGCACCCATAGATAGACACGTTGAAAGAAGTGATGCGGTGGGATGTTAGGAAAAAGTAATCGAAATGATAAGGATTATATATGATTGTGCATAACTGAAAGTATATGACAAGAAAATTACCTTGCCTACTACCATATTATACACCAAGTGATCAAAACTCTTGTTTTAGCTGTCAATAACTCAATGAGCTTGAGAAAAACATACACAACGATATAATGCTTGAGAAAAACATACACAAGTGGATATTAGATATACACCATTTTGCAAAGAACCCCATGGGCCAGGCCAAAAATACCACAATTATCTAGCTTCCAGCCCTTTTTTTCCTAATATCAACCAAGCCACCACCTGCAAAAGTTCATATTTCACCCCAAACCCACCTCCACTTCTTTACAAGTATAAACCAAATTAATGACTAGCTACCTGCACACTTTGATGCCCCTGATATCCACCAGACCTTTTGATCAACAAACTGAATCAAGCATGCGCCATAATTGAATATATTTAATGTACACATCAGTTTGGTAAATACATACAAATCAGAGACGAAAACCCAGATCCAAAAAACCATCAGATTAATGTAAATCGAACTTGATGCAAATCGTAAGTGTGAAAGAGGAGAATAATGTTGATAATAATTAAAATCAAACTTGAAGCAAATTGTGAACCTAAAAGCACCAATCAATGAACCTAAAAGCATGGGGCTGAGGCGACTTGCGACGTATAAGAGAAGTTAAGACGTGCATGGAACAGTACTCTAACTCACCTTTATTCCCGGGAACATCGGGCGGGCTGTAAACTTGTAATTTTGTCTTGATCACGTCCAACGGTCTCATGATAGTGGTAGCAATAGCACCTAAGATAAGTAACATTGTTAAAATTAAACAAAAGTTAATTGAAGTTAATTGAGAGTAAATCCATATGACATAAGTTAATTGAAGTTTATAAGAAACTTACTGCTGTCCTCTGCTGATTCAGACCCCCATTATAGCAAACACGCAAAGTTTCTGCACATCAGCCAGATCTTAGATGTTGAAGGACTTGTCAACATCTCTGTCTTCTTAACTTTGTGATTTTTTTTCCCTTTGCTTCTCAAGATCAACCTGCAAGTACCATAAACATTTAAAATACTGCAATTTTTATTACCATTAGCATGTTATTCTCCATTGAACATAAAAGACATACAAGTAAAAAATACTCAATAACAAAACATCTATGAAATCAGATCAATGAGACCCAATTATATGACTTAAATAGCATCATAAAGCACAAAGATTCAAACCAAAATAAGTAACAGAATATAAACTTAACATGTAAAAGGTATGAATCACCCCAAAAGCAACAGGTAAATCATAATTTCCGGTTACTTTTTAAGATTGTTGCAGAAAATAAAAAACATACTACTAAAAACTGCTACCAAATATCTCTTCCCTTCTGCCATATAGTAGCTTCCTTCTTCATAGCTAATTTATCAAATTTCGTAATTTAGAACTAAAAAATTAGACTCGATTATTGTAGATTGAAACGTACCCGCTGAGGAGAGGAGATGAGACGAGTGCATGTTTGGATAAATCGCTCTCCTCGGATGCAATGCATAACAACATTCAACTCCGGTATACCTTCTAAGCAAAGTCGCCATTGACTCCACATCACGGAGGTGATTAGTTGTGCAGCGATTCGAATGAGTTTTAGAGCCGACACTACCTCTTCTTCTTCTTTGGTGTAAGTGTAACAAGAATCAAGAAGAACTCGTGTAAATCAGAACATAAACTGAAGCAGAATCAGAGGGTAAAGCTTTATGTATACCTTGAATTAAGAAGCAGCGAAGAAGGAAGAGTTGAGGCGAATTGAGAGATGGAGCTGAGATTTGAAGCCCTAGCCCCGTACCTTGAGCGTTGCGGTTGAAACCCTAGCCCTGGCCCTAGTTGTACCTCCATAGATTTGAAATTCTTGTGGAATGATAGACTATAGATGGAGCCGAGATAAGAATTGATTTTTGTGGAGTGAAAGAAGGCAGTAATGACGAGGAGAGGGAGCAGCGGTGGTACCGGTATTGTGAGAGGGGAATTAGGGCAAAAATATGAGAGGGAATTAGGAGATAAAACGAAGATGGAGCGGTGGTACCGGCGTTGTGAGAGGGAATTAGGGCAAAAATATGAGCGGGAATGGACTTGTGAGCGGCAGATGGGTTCAAGATTTTAGGGAAAAAAATCTTAGCGGGAAAATAAAAAATATAAAACGACAGTATGTACATGACGCGCGTCTAATGTGTACTCCGTGTTTTTTTATTATTGACAGAAAATTTATGACGCCCAAAATTGCGCATCATCTACTCTTAAAATTTAATAATTTATGACAGATTTTTAATGACACGCGTTTTTGCGCGTCATTAAACTACCGCGCGTCATCGTTCGCGTGTCAAGAAAGGCCCTGTTTCTAGTAGTGAGAGGAGCAATTTCATAGCCTCTTACTTTGTCAATAAGATCCATGTAGTCAACCGTGGCTAAGTCACTGCTTTCAAGCAAGTAGATGACATATGGAGCAATGTCTCGAGGAAGTGACTTCAGAATTTTCTTAGATATAGCTGGCATCTCAGGTCGGATTTGGTTATTTTGCATTTCACAGACGAGTCTGCAGAACTTTGTCACATGAGTCTCAAATGAGTCTCCAACAGTGTGAGCAAAGGTGTTGAAACGCAGTTTGAGAGAATCCAGTCTTCTCTCTTTACTCTCAAGGTTTCCCTCATACTTTTTCTCAAGTGCAACCCAGATTTCATGATCAGAGGTTGCTTAAGTGAAATGAAAAGCTATGTCTTCAGACAATGCCATTTTGATGCACCCGAGAGCACGTTTGTCAACCTTCATCTGGTTATGTTCAGAAGGAGTGTAGTCCTCAAGTTTCTTTGGAACACGCCTCTGGGGAGGTGGTGGATCAGCTCCAGCTACAGTAGCCACTGGTTCCACATAAAACACCTTAGGACCACATTTCACTGAGGTCAACAGATCATAATCCACATACTCAAGGTGACACTGAAACTTTTTCTTCCAGTCATCATAATTTGCTGCTCCAAGAAATCTAGGAGGCCGGTTATTTCCTTAGAACATTTGATTTGCAGAGGTAAACTCATACACGGTGAAACAAGTGGTGTTTCTCCACAGAAATGCTTAATGGGTCAAACGGGTTGAGAATTCAGAAATTTTCTTTAACGAATGCTAAGATTGAGGTTAATTTCTCAAAACCTACAAAACAAACATCATGAAGCTTATTTAGTTTGAATCAATCAAGTAATCAAGTCAAATTTGAAATTTTCAAATTTTCAAGACTTAGAAATTTTTTAGCCATGTTCTTGAGCATAATCACCAGGTGAAAAATCAAATTTCACGAAATCAAGTTTTTATTGCACCAATAGCTTAGGAATTTGCTTAGGAACAGATTTGTTAACTACAACAATCTCCAAAAATCACTTAATCTATGTGAAATCGGATCAAACAGTGATTCTTATGAAAAACTTCCAAGAACACAATTTTTGCTCTAAAATCTTCAATACTTGATGTTTTTGAGTGATTCAAATTGCTATCATCCCTAAATCATGAGTCTAACATGTATGCATGTTCAATTTTGATTCAAAATCAGTGAAAGACAGACTTTAATTTTCAAAGTGTAAACGCACAGCACGTATGCTTTGTGTTCGCATAAATCTGGAAATCTCTAAAATTGACCCATTTATTGTGATTATTGATGAAATCTAAGCATTCTAACTGATTCCTTGTCAAAATTTCGTTCAAAATGGTTCAAGGAATCACACAAACAACTAGATTTGATGACTTGAAATAGCGATTCTTCAAGTTTTCGAGAAAACTCAAGAACATGAAGAACAATGGCTCTGATACCATTTGTCAAGACCAAATTTGAGCCTTTACTCATCCAATACACATATTCAAGTGCGGAAATCATGAATCCATGATCAAATCATAGTGTTTGCTTTTTGAAATCCTTAGATTTTGCCTCTGAAACTCAAGAACACGAGGGTTTTTCACAGATAAGTGCTCTCTAACTTCAAACAGCCGTCCAGAAGGTTATTTAGGGTTATTCTAGTGTTGCTATTTATACTGGAGAGAGCACAGGTCGTGATTGCACTGAAATCAAGAGAATGTTATTGAAGTTAGTGAAATTTATGACATCAAACTGACGAGATCGCCAAGAACAACTCTGATGTCGCCAATAGCAATGTGAAGTCGCCAAGGCTGGTTGGTGACCTCGCCAAGGCTTGGTGAGGTCGCTAACCTTGGTGAGATCGCCAAGGTTTGGTGAGGTCGCCAAGCCCAGATCGCCAAGAGCAAGTCTGGTGAGGTCGCCAGCTTGGTGAGGTCGCCAAGGGCAAAGGCCAAATCGCCAAGCCCAATTCCAGATCGCCAAGACCAAATCCAGATCGCCAAGAACAAATCCAGATCGCCAACATTCTTGGTGAGGTCGCCAAGAATGTTGGTGAGGTCGCCAAGAAAGTTCAGAAATCACTAAGTACACTCTGCGAAATGTCAATTTTCATTATTGAATCATTAAGGGTTGTTATTACAAAGACACAATCAATTATTAACATTGGCCAAGTAATTTATCATGAAATGACCCAAAACTTAGATTCAGACATTCACACTGTAATTGAACATGTACCAGGGCAATTTCTTTAATATCAATAATCAATACAAGTTAAGACATTTAAACATGAAATACTAAACATCAAACACTTGTGTGATTAATACAAACATCAAGATAATTGTCCAAGTACAAGATACAAGCAAAGTGAAAGATATACAATTAAGCACAAAAGCAAAGGATGCTATGTTTGAGTTACCACCAACCCTATAAAGTTCTTACAGGGGGAGATTGTAAGGAATATTGCGCTTAGATGAAGTTGAAGCAGAATTCTCAACTTCAAGCGGAACTGGCAGTTCAAGCGGAAAGAAGCGGTTTTGTCGTTTAGCGAATATTCCTAGTGAACTCGATTATCCACCAGATAATGAGTTCAACCAGACTTTTCCTGAGATGTCTTTTCAGCAAGTCCAATCCTGCAAAAGCTTCTCGCTTGCTTCTAAATCTATTCAAGCCGATCTTCTAAAGTAGTATGTTGCTGTTTAGACGCAACATATTCCAATTGTGGATGTTTATGCTTTTGGTAGTTTGTATTTGACTTTATATTTTACGGTCTAGATTAGATCGCATGAGATCAATGGCTGTCATTGATCTCATTAGCACTATATATAGCTTAGTTAGCTCATGGTTTACATAAGGTTCTCGAACAACTTATAATAGTGAAGCTTTGAGTTAATGCAAATAGTGTCGAGTATTTCTTACTTTGTTGTTACTATCTTTATGCAATCAAGCACTCACATTAACACAAGAGAACTAACACAAGCTTAAGTAAAGTGAAATATAACTTTAATTCCGTAGGGTTATATTTGCAAGTAGGAGGGTTTCTTGTTAAGTTAATTAGTTTAACACCGATCCTACACTTATGTTGTTTCACTTTCTCCTATGTCTTGAAGTACATGTAGTAGACTCCATCTTGGAAGGGCCACTTTGAGCTATAGTCTGGTCGGTAAGCTCACGAGCTAACTGAGTTGCTTGTTAAATGCTAGTGGGATTTGAAGAAGTTACCATGCTCCGAGTCTGATGGGCAACCTAGCCACGTGAAATTCTATTTGTTTATAAACCAGTTTCACTGTGCGAGGACACAAAGGGATACACTCATTGGATATAATTGTATAAGCTTCGTGTTCAGAATTCTCCATTTCGAGATTCTATATCTTTCCTTTTAGATTCTGAAAAAATTTCCTGAACTGCACACTTCTCTGAGTGAGGTTGTGAAGTCCTTCCATGGTAGTGCGTTTACTGTGCTCGGACCCAACATTATTATCTTGGTATTCCACCAGGTGAGGACGGGTCCCTTGAATGTTCCTAACACTTGTTTGAATCTGTTGGTGAAGGGAAATCACACGTCCCAAATGTCAATTTTCTGTCTTCTCAGTATAACTGAGAGAGCTAGCCGCCCCTTTGATTCCGTTAGATGCGTGAGGCTTACAACCCTTAAAGATCCTAAAAGTGCAGGTTCCTTGACCTCATTTCTCCTCGGGTTCCTCTTCACCCTCCTTGTTGTGAAGTGCTTAGATTGTCGTACCTACGATAACCACGGCCCATTCCTTGGCTCTCTCAACCCGTTTAACCGACTGTCATGTTTCTGAATTTTTTACGGCCGCTCGGACCTCAGCGTCCCCAAATTCCAGTTTTATGTGTGCACCGATGCTTCTCCCGCTATATATGGGAATCTTTGTGCTTCATGTAAACTACCTCGATGTCGCCTCTAAATTTGTTCGTAAGGACTCGAAGATCCTTCTCGATCACCAGTAAGCTTGTGATTTTTCATGTTGTGTTGCACGCGTCCCGCAGCTCGTGGCCCACCTGACCCTACTACAAAAACCTGTTACGTGAGTCTGTTCCTTATGAGCGTGAGTATAGTTATTCAACTTCATTTGGTGTTCCTTCAGTTCAAACGTTTGAAGTCCGATCGTTTGACAAAATAAAGAAAATCAAACAAGTTTAAATCTTTGCAAAATGAACACATGTATACACAGTTACTTCTTAATTTCTTTTTCACATATCTTTTCTTGATATATCATGAGATATGCATCAAGATGTTGTCCACTTGGTCAAGCATTAG
>JBCNJP010001935.1:0-14213 GCA_039602395.1 Deinandra increscens subsp. villosa | reverse complement strand
GCAACAGTGTATAGCGTGTTATTCGTCTTTGTTCGAGCGTTCTGCAGTGGGACAGTTTATAGCGCTATTTGTCTAGGGGAAGCACGCATGATGCGGCGACGAGGATAATAAACCAACATGGTACTTGTTTTCTATTAGTTTATCAATGATCTTGTTATATTAAATTATACATAGAAAACTTGTGCGATACGGCAACAATAATAATAAACTGGATACTGAAGGTCTTGAAGCATCAAATTAGTATAATTGTTAAAATAGATTATATGTGGTTGACCACTTGATCAATGATAAAAACATATTCAGTACAATATAACACTTTAAGAAATTTGTCTATCATAAACAGTTAAACACACATGTGAGCAAGCAAGGGCGGATTTACCTTTACTCGAGGTGGTGGAAAGGCCCCGCTCAAAAAAAACATGGTAGAGCACACTGTTTAAACATTAAACTAAAGAAAAGTTTTATCAATAGGCCCCAAACGCTTCATACCAATCTAAAATCCTTTGAAATTCAAATCTTAAAACTGCTTGAAATCGGAGGTTTCTTGATATGCACGGGTGAAATCTACAAACGGCACCAAATTTACGGTCATCCTGGTTTTCAAGTAAAACTGACACTCGGATTGACCGGGTCTTTCAAGGAACACATTTTCACTTGGTAACGCATATTATCCAGTGCGATATGAAGGATAAGTTCCTTGTAATGCTTTATTAGCTATTTCATTTTGGATTGAGGTGCCATATATTTGATAGTTTCCAGCAGCTTATAGTTGACTTTCTAAAGATGAAATTGAACCAAGTTGACTCTAAGGAAAAGCGGAAGTCATTTGACTACCAGTTAAGTGGTGAATTAATTTTTCTAATACTTGTTATAAATGATGGTTGCTACATGGTTCTATTTCACAACATAATATCAAAATATGTAAAAAAAGATTTACCAATTAGGAAATAAATTAAATTAATGACTACATTTCTAAAAAAAATGCATGCTAATTGTATATTGATTTCTTTTTTACGTAATAACATAAATTTGCAGCCTTTATAAATTGATGGGTGCTACACATTTAAAAAATCGAGCATATATTTGGAATCTGTCAAGCGGTGAGTTCTTTCTGATGCATAATACATCCGAACTTTTTTTTTTCTTAAAACTGGTGTTATTGAAATAGTAATTAACTAACAATATTTGACACACTAATCATTTACAAATGAATTCATATTTTGAGTAAAAACCAAAGGTGTGTAGCCTAGCGATATCAAGAACTGCTTTGCTACACAAAAATAGAAAGAAAAAAAATATTAGTGTTCCCAGAAAAAGTAGCAAACTCTATGATCCGTGAGTACTTCTTGAGAGCCCACTTCGATGACCTGCAAAATCACATGATAATCTATTATACACTATACAAACAACAAATGTTATCTGGGACATTATAAGGAAAAAGTAGCTGAGATATTTTTTTATTAATTACTAATTACTAAAACAATAATATCAAAACTGTTGTCTAGGATCTAATATCAACATTATCTACTTAATACGCTTTGAAAAACTGCAGTTATCTCCTTGATGACATATTCCATTCAGAACTCTTAAATTTAGGTGATCAAATATGCACACAAGCCTTTCCAAAAAAAAATGCACAAAGACAACCTACTAAACTCTCAGATTCATCGCCATTACCAGAAGTTGATGGGCACCAAAATTTTTAAACCATGAGCAAATTGCTAGATCAATGCCATCCACAGTTTTCTTAGCTCAATTGGATATTATTATTCCAATCTTGTAAATTGCTAAACTTGAAAGTCTTGGCATATAATTGAGGCTACCTTATACATTAGCATTCTAGAGACTATTGCTCATGTTTACTTATTTTAAGAAAATATTTGTTAATCAAGTTTCTATTGTTCATATTCATTTTGTTGGTTATATGACCATAGCACTGGGTAATGTCACTAAAATTTTGCGCTAATGTATGCAAGGCTACCCAAGTAGTGAAAATGTTGCGCCAAGATCATCAAAATTTTAAAATAGCATTTCAGGCCACTGACCTCGATCACATGACTCAAAAGCTGTTGGACCCAAGTCATCTTTTGCTTTCTTCTCAAGTTGGGTATGCCAATTTGCCATAGGAGGCTTAGGAGCTGCTATTGTAAAAGTCTCATCCACAATCTATATGAAATCAATAAATAGAAAATATAGTTGTGTATTTTAAAAGGAGAAAACTCTCATAGAAGTAAAGAAATTAATTATACAAAAAGATTCAACCAGAAGTCACGTGTCTGTTAGGAGATGTAAAGGAAGCAATACATCTAAATCAAAATAAACTTAATATGCAAACACCATTACCCAAAGGAATCATATGTAAAGGAAGCAATACATCTACAAATCCAAATAACACCATACCTGTCACCGAAATAGGCAGATTCTGCGAGAGATCAAAGAGTAACCAAGTGTATTTCGGAAAAACCTATAAAATACAAACCTCAGAAACAATGCAAGAACAACAAAAAAAAACCTAAATTTATTTAGACCACCACTGCTACTTCCAAAGTTATTTACCCACAAGTCAAGCAATATTATACAGACGGTTAGAATACAAATAAGGCTTTGACAGAAATTATATCGAAGACCAACCTGCTCAGATTCAGACTCGTCTCCTGAAGTGCTACCAAAATAGGCCATAACTTTGAGTAAAAATCTGCAAATCATCCACAAACGACAAACGTGTCTGAGTATTCATAGACTTTAAAATCTACAATACAAAAACTTTAAAGTAATATGATAAACAATTATTTTCCTTCTATCGATTCAAAACACTTTCATTACAAACAGACTTCTGTATATTCATAGACTTTCAAAGATCATAACTAATCAATTGGAGACGAACTATAGTAAATTCAATCCTATAACAGCTTGTGAAGCCCAATCTAACCTTCAAAAATCATTTTATATATTAAGAAACACTTCTAAGTCCAAATATATGATAAACATATTTCAATAGATAATTTTAGAATCATTTACCCAAAGTGTTCATCTGTTTCTGTTGATCACACCTCTTTAATGTTTTTAACCCTCATAAAACCATATGAACCAACAACCTAGAACCTGCCACAAAAAAAACACATATTGAGAACTCACATGATTTATGTGTATATATTGTATAAAGAGGAAAAGAAATCACGGGCTAATCCTTAAAATCCTTGCACCATAGAGATGACTGCATGTTTGTACCTAAGATATGGTGTGGAACTCCTACTTAGTACAACATTAAAAAAATTTATATCAAATTATACACAGAAATCAATCGAACCTTCCTGATTGTAAATTGAAACTTTGTTAGTGAGAACATCCAATCCTTCATTCACCTAATTCCAAATTCACAAGACAAATAATAAATTAGGTCATGCGATACATAATTTTTTGGAAATAAAATTATACGAAAGAAAAAACCTAAATTTATATCAAATTATACACAGAAATCAATCGAACCTTCCTGATTGCTTCCTACAGTCGCCGCAACAGTTAATTTTTTGCTGACTGCTAGTGATTCTGGTTATATGCCTTGCAAATGTCGCTTCTTTATTATTTACAACATGCATAACAGACAACACAAATTCTATAGGTAAGGTGGTAAATTTGAGCCGGTTAACTATACACCAACAGAGGAAGATAGTCCCAAAAACAACTCATTTGTTTAAGAAGCAGAGCGTTGCCACCAGTTCCGTCAGAAACGTCTTCACAAAAAATAAATAACGCTATTCTTGCAGAAGAAGAATCTTGTTTACAAATCACAAATCAAAAACTTCAAATCAAGATATACAGATAGTAGAGAGCACAGTGGTAGTCACTTGCAGAATTGTAAAAATAGAAGTTCATTCTTCAAAATAGCAATTCAGTTAGATTGCTTCCATTAAGCATAAAGATTAAGATGAAATACCTACTTTAGCAGCAATACCAACTTGTATAATAAACTCTCTACTGTACCTTCCATCCAATCTCCATAGTAAAAAAAAAATTAGCATCCATTTAAATCATCTTCTAGCTCCTCAATTCAATAACACAGTTCAATCAATTCAACAAAATCCCGTCACACACACAATGGAATTCACAAACCACAAACAAAATTATTAAAACACATATGTGAAACTAAGAACTTATGAAATATCTTTGCGTAACCAAAAACCATCAACCATTGATAAGAAATAATAATTAATTTTGTCACCTACAACACACTATACCATATGAGTCAGAACATAGCTTACCTTCGACGCAGAGGAAATGCAGAAGAAGAAAAAAAAAGCCCTAAAGATAGTAGACGGAAGACGAAAACAAATCTGCAGTTAAACGCGTCAGTGTTTTAGGGTTTAGCTAGATGACGAAGAGAATGGAAGCATTCTTCGTACCAAGATGGTGTAGGCGCACGACCGCTACCGTAATTCGGTGATGAAGGATCTTGATTGAGAGGAACCAGCCATTGTCATCTTCGTCTAGGGTTTCAAAGAGAATATGATGAACTGGTGAAAAGGTAGATTGATAACTAAGAGAGAGAGAGATTGAAATGCCTACCGAGGTATTGAAATTTTTGGAATTCAAATTCTTGGAAGGAGTGATCGAGGCGGAGTAAATGCTCAGGCGTGTGGGAGGAGTAACTGCAAAAGTGATTTAGGCGTGTTGCAGGTGTTAAAGAGGGTAATTTACTGTATTAACCTCTATTTTTTAACGTATTTAGTTGATTGCTATAGATGCTTTAATTTTGATGCTTTAAACCCTTGTACATGTTGCATAACAAATTGTAAGCGTCTTAAAATTAAGGAATTTTATGACGAAAATACCCCCGATGATCAATATGTATTATATAGTAGTATAGATATATATATATATATATAAGGGATGGATCCGTTGAAAGCTCTGAAAACCCTAACCTCCCGTTGAAGAAAAAATTAAAAAATACTAGATTGTTCTAAAATGTATTTCTAGTTAGGATCTAAAAGATGGTTCGTTTTTTTTATAAAAAAATCCGATAAAACAGATATTTTTTCTTGTTCTGAAAAAACACATATGTAAAAAAAATCTGGGCGCAATACCTATGTAAACAAGAAAAAAATATTTTAAAAATCCACTAGGCGTTCTTTTGTTTTTTTTTCCTCACCAAAAGTAATAAAATTGAATGTAGAATCCATCTAAAAAATAAAATAAATTGTTTTTCTTTTTTCGTTTTTACATATGTAAACACATGGTTTTCAGGATTTTCAAGGTTAGAGAAGGTTTTCACTCTATATTTTCCATATATATATATATATATATATATATATATATATATATATATATATATATATAGGGTAGGGTTCTATGGAAAACCTTTATTTTTTAGAAAACTTGGAAAACCATTTTCTAACAATTGATTTAAAATTAATGGTTGAGATCAAATAAGGGCAAGATGGTAAATTTGGGGGGGGGGGGGTTTAATGAATGACATAATAGACAAATTAAATTTTTATTAATAAATGTTTTAAGCAATTTCTCTCTCCAATCTACTATTTCCTAAAATATATATATATCTCTCTCTCTCTAGATTTCAAATTTCAGACTAAATTTTAGAAAAGAAAAATAAAGCCAAATTTATAAAAGAAAAAAATCATTGATCACCAGTTCATCTCTAGAGTAATGATTGTTACACAGTTGTAACAATAACTAATCAACGTATACACGTTTAGTTACAACTGTGTAATATACATTCGTGTTACATTCGTTTAACAGTAATTTCATGTATATTTTTCAAGAAAAAATTGAAGGTTACATATGTGTAACAATAATTTTACATATGTGTAATCAAATTAAACATTCTAATATTTAATTGTTAAATATGTTACAGTCATGTAACTGTACTGAAGTTATGAAACAAAAAAAAATATGAAACAGGAAAAAAAAGTTACAGCATTGTAAGTATCAACATATTATCAGTTATGGAAGAATAAAATATGTTACAGTATTGTAACATTGTAACTATTATCATATAACTGTACTGAAGTTATAAAACAGAAGAAAAAAGTTACAGTATTGCAACGGTACCGAAACTATCAGCATACTATCAGTTATGGAACAATAAAAATATGTTACAATATTTTAACATTGTAACTATTATCATATTATCAATTATGAAACAACAAATTATGTTACAGTATTGTAACTGTACTCAAGATACAATGTTATTTGAAACAGAAAAGAACGTAATAAATATGTAGTAGTTGAGAAGAACGACGTGAAGAAAAAAACCGTGGGATTAGGGTTAGTGATTTTCGAAATTTTTGATAAATGATAGAAAAATCCCTACAAAATTTCAAATTAGTTAATGACATTAATTTGTAAAAATACTTTACTAAATTAGAAATGCTAATGTTACCTTATTACCCTTTCATTAAAACAAAAATCATTAATTATATGAAATTATATGATTCATGGAGAGTGGTTTTCCAAGTTTTCCAAAAACTAATGGGTTTTCCAATGATCATTTTCCTCTCTCTCTCTCTCTCTTATATATATATATATATATATATATATATATATATCGGGTTTTGTTCTTTCAAAAACTAACAGATATTTTAGGAACCACGAGAAACTAAAAAGATCTTAAACACTTTTTAAAATTATTTAAACTAACTATATTAAGTTAAAATTTAAGAATATACTAAATATCTAGAAAAAAGGTTTTATTTGAATTTGAGATGATATAAGTAGGTGATATGGCATAAATTTATACTTCTCCCCCTTTATTAAATAAGACGTTTTTTATCTTTAGTTTGGTTATAGTCTCGTTAATTTTTCTTATAATCTCTTCATATATTTTTTTGGTGTTATATGTTGTTGCATGTACGCAACGAACAGTTACATTGGGTAACGAAACCTACATATATTAGAACAATAAAATAATATAGATATTTAAATTTTCCTCCAACAACATTTTCTTCACTATCATCGATCTGTAAACCACATTTTCTTCTCTATCATTTTCTGCAAACACATTATCTATCAGGTAACTTCCCAGATCGCCAGCTTCAGATTGTTGCGTCAATGTAAGAGTAATCTTCAGAGTAAACGTAATATGTCTAAAGGTAAGAGTACGCTTTGGGGTTAATATTTCTTTAGTTAGGGAATTTTGTTACCCATATGTACGATAACGTTACGTATATGTAGGGTACATAGTTTAACGTTCTAGAAAAGGCGTTGCGTATTGGTAGGATAACGTTGTATGAGCACATAATGTTACACACTTGTATCATTGTTGCTACACCCTAGCATCGAATTATTACAAACATAAAGCATGGTGTAACAACACATGTAAATATGTTTTCACACTAATAAAAGGGAGTAGGTTATTGTTAAATTAGGGCAAACGTTCTTACGCGCAGGTCTCCATAAGAAAAATATGAAAAAGGGATAGGTAATGAGGAAATCTAAGAACACCGAATGAAAGAGTGTGGAAAAGAAGCAAAAGAAAAGTTCAATCTGATTGAACAATCAGGTATGGTTAAAGCAGAATTGAATCTTGTTATATATATGTTACATACGCTGCATGCTCGTAGGCATATGTTACATGGTTTTTAATGTCTATATTACATGCTCGTAGGCATCTGCTACATGGTTGCATCTCGTTACTTATATGTTACCGTTTCATTACAGAGTCCTACCAACCAATAGTAAAAGGTTACCACACTTCGTAACAGAGTCCTACGAATGGCTAGAGATGAAGGTTCGCCTTTTTTTAGGAGAATGACTAAGGAATGTTGGTTCAGTTTACTTTGTGCTTCGCGTTTACTTTAATAATCAATTTAAAAAACTTTTGAAATTGTAGGTAATCTTTCTTTTCATATGTTTGTAACCAATTAAAGAAAGCGAATAGTGATTAATATTACTGTATTAGAACGAAGAAATAAAGTGATGGATAGGTTTCATCAATCAAAAACTTTGGGTTTGCTGCTATTGGTGTTTTTTGGTGTTTTTTTTTTGTAATGTCAGTTTTTTTTAAGTTTCCAAAATCAGGTTTGCTGCTGTTATTCAAATTGTTGTTGGCCAAAACAGATTCAATTTACCAAGGGATAAATCTACAACGTTAGTTTTAATGTTTCAATTTTAGTTTTAATGTAGCTATAATGTTTACTTTATTATCGAGTATTTTAAAAGCAATCCAAAACATTTTACAAAAAAACATATAAAAAAGTTAAAGAAAAGTTTGTAAAAAAAATAAGTTAAGAAATTTCTTTTTTAAAAAAAGTAAAAAGTATTAAAAAATGTATAAAAAAAGTTAAAAACAGAAGTTAAAAAAGTAATAAAAAGTTAAAAAAATAAAACAGATAACTTCCTTTTTTTAGAAAATAAGTTTAAAAAGTTAATATAAAGTAAAAAAGTTTTAAAAAATTAAGTTAAAAAAGCGAAAAGAATATTAAAAAACATAAAAAATACAAAAAATATTCAAAACAATTTATCATTACTA
Source organism: Deinandra increscens subsp. villosa (assembly GCA_039602395.1). Classification (NCBI taxonomy): domain Eukaryota; kingdom Viridiplantae; phylum Streptophyta; class Magnoliopsida; order Asterales; family Asteraceae; genus Deinandra; species Deinandra increscens. The sequence goes on along the minus strand of JBCNJP010001935.1, from coordinate 5,728 downwards.
ATTAAAATATTTTGTAAGTTAATTATATTATTAATATGGTTTTGTATTTAGTCATAGGTAAAAAACTTTCTTCCCTTTTAAATTAAAAAAATATATAGAGAGTAGGTTATAAATGTGTGGCTAGGATTAGTTCCTTAAGTTCCTACAATAACCAAATGTTCATGCATGATCCATATCCTATATATATATCTAAAATATAGTAAACACAAATTCTTAATGACACGTGTCATTTTCACATTCATTCTTATAAAAAAAATCGCCCTCTCCTATTAAATATCAAGTACCCCTCCAATTATATATTAATGATTTTAAATAACTAAATTATATAATTAAATATAAAAATATAACTCTTCTTAATTTTAATAATTTTTTAAGCTTAATAAATTATAATAAAATTTCAATTATATCTTATCATAAAATATAACTTTATAATTTCTCAAATCTTCATTTTTTGTTATTGATAATTTTAATTATTATCATTTCTTATATCACGGATATATGAGTAAAAATGTTCCATTAAATCTTATAATTTTGCGTTTAAACTTTGAAGGTGTTTATATATAGAGCGAACCACAGCCTACCCACCACACCTTAAATACACCAGAGATATACTCTTACCAGATATACGAAAACCCACTCCACTATCAAGTCTCACAGACATATCCAATTACCGTGTAAACATATTTAGGCAATTGACTATCATGTTCTCTTTATTAACATGGCTAAGCATATAATAATACCGTGCATATACAATTAGACATGTAATAGTAGAATTTAACCAATAAGGGTCAAACAGTTTAAAGTATATAAAGATGTCAGCATCCAATCAACCCAAAACGTAAAACAGTTAAAAGTGAGCTCATAGAACTCACATTACCCTTAATAGAGCTCAACTAAGACTATATGGTCTAATCAATTAGATCTCGTCTCAATTGATGTCGCACGATAACGACATCTATATGGAATGACAATCCAGATCATAATCATGTGCTAACCCTAGTCATTAATGCCATAAGCTAGACCTGGGATTCTTATCTAGGTAGCATAACAACTAGGCATACCATATCTCGACCCGAGGGTTCATTCATACCTACTAGGGGTACCTAACTTCCCCTGCAAGAAACTCACATGTACTATGTGGGTGTCTTACCCACACTATACACGTGCCTAATACATACCTTATGGGTGATATTCCCGCACCCTGCAGGTCCCTAGCATGCACCCTGCAAGTCCCTATCCCGCACCCGACTACTCCCACTGCACAGGTGCCCAACCTGTGCTTCCTCCCGGATATCTAACCCCAGTGTCGTGGGATTATAACACATAGCCTCCCCTAAGGCACCTTGTGCTCTGCGGGTGGCCATCCTACTGTCTGGGGAGTACCGCCCCATATTGCTTAGAGGATTGTCCATAGACCTACGCTAAACCTAATCCCTAAGGGATACTAGCAAACGAAGAATACCTTAACAAACCACCGGTCTTGATGCCAACTCTGAACTCTCCGAGGTGCATCTCCATAATCTGGCAGTTCTGCCGCACACTAGACATGGCGTTCATCATTCATAGGAACGTTACAACACCAAAGTACCACGCGAACGCAGTTCCCATAAGATATCGGAGCTCACTTTCTCTAGTAGTCTAGTGATAGAGCACCATATGAAGAGCATAAGCTCTCCTTTTATACTTGTTGGTTGACCCTTATGGAGACCGCCTAGGGCACCTTGTTTGGTTCGGGACGGTCAACATCTCGCATATGCATGGCATATGTCTTTCCAAAGGCTAAGGAGCTGATTAGTGGACTGCCACGACATGCAGACCGCATATGATACACCTGGACACATAGGCGGTCTGCACCTGGTTCCCAACCAAAATTTTAATTTTTTTTCGTGCGTCTCGCTTCATTACAACTATGAATTGACCACATTTTTGCTCACATTCATCATTTTCAATTTTCTATCACATAGGTTTCCCACATTCAAAAGTCCTAAGGGGTGTCGGGTCCAAATCTGATCTCTTAACCGAACACTTCGGTTTATCATAACTTCTTCGTTACACATAGGCATGGAAATGGGCTAGGTTTGGGACGAGTTTGAGTGATTCCAACCCCATACCCGGCACAAAACCCGTCGGGTATGTAGCAGGTATTTAGCCGTCAGGTTTTGGGCATACCCGTGTGTTTTGGGTATGCCCATCGGGTGTCTATCGGCTAATTATTAATTTACATTTACCATAGTTACAATAAAGTATCTCAAATAACTAAACATATATAAATTTAAGGGTTATTGGCTTCAAATAATCTCAACTATTACTATATTGCCGGGAACACTCCCAACTAAGGAAATAGCTAACACCACTCCCAACTATCGACCTATTTTCTTTCACCACTACCCCCGTTAAATTTTTTTAACGTCGTTAGTTGAGCACCTATGTGTCTTGATTCTAAAGGTTATTGGCTACAAATAATCCCAACTATTACTTTTTCGCAGGGAACACTCCCAATTAAGGAAATAGCTTATGCCACTCCCAACTATCGACCTATGTTCTTTCACCACTCCCCCGTTAAATTTCTTTAACGTTGTTAGTTGAGTGCCTGCGTAGCAGTCCTACGCGGCTTCTTTTTAAGGGTTATTGGCTTCAAAGAATCCCAACTATTACTTCAAAAGGGAAGATTTGCAAGAGGAGGTTAAACAATTGAAAGAGGATCTTAGAATGAAAAACTCAAAGTGGAAGATGGACTTCAAAACATTATGTTTTTTGGTTGTTGTATTTTCAGTTTGGTGGAATGTATTTGCTTGAACATGTTCTAGTAGTTAGTTTGTGTCATTTTGTAATGAATATGTTATGTTTTGTAATGAATATGTTAATGTGTTCAATTGACCAAGTTCTTTTCAATGATCAAATCCATTTACTGGCTGCTGTTTCTACTCTTAATTTGCTTCATAAAATCGATCATAACCTGCTTTTTTAGGCTACAAATTAGTTGTTGTTATATGGGTTCAATTGACCCGAATTATGATTAAAAAAAATGACCTTTTAGGGGCTGTAAATTATCTGTTGTTATATGGGTTAATTGACCCGAAAAATGGACAAAAAATGAACCCAACAAATTTAACGGGTGGAGTGATGAAAGAAAATATGTCGATAGTTGGGAGTGGCATTGGCTATTTACTTAGTTGGGAGTGTTCCCGACCAAAAATAGTTGGGATTATTTGAAGCCAATAACACTTAAAAATAAGCCACGTAGGCACTCAACTAACGACGTTAAAAAAAAATTAACGGGAGAAATGGTGAAAGAAAATAGATCGATAGTTGGGAGTGGCATTGGTAATTTCTTTAGTTGGGAGGGAGTGTTCCCAGCAAAAAATTAATAGTTGAGATTATTTGAAACCAATAACCCTAAGTTTAAGTATATGTAAATCAAGTTTTTTTTTTCACAAATAACTTAGTATTTTAGATAAAAATAAAAATAGATAAATAAATCATACGATATATACTTAAAATAAATAAATAAAACAAAGAAAAACATGGCGAGTATATAATTAGGTAAATGGGTACATCTTATCGGGTAATCAAGTCGGGTAAAGGGGTATATCATCAAATTTCATATCCGTCCCATACCCATGAAATGACCTGGAATGCATCGAAGGGGTGTGCCACTTAGACCAGTGCGCAAGATGCACAACCTTTAAATGGGTCAAGATTCTAAAAAAAAAAACAAGTCTAAGTGATACTAGTTGGACACTGAACCATATTGCACTAAAGGGGTATGCCACTTAGACCAACATAGAGGACAATCAGAAATTGCTTATAGAAGTTAAAGCCTAAAGAGCACACAGATTAACACAAAGTTGATCCGGATAGACAAAAAGAAAAGACAAGCAACCAACATCTCCATTATTCAATGTATAAAGCAAGAAAAGAATGGATACATAAATAATTCAAGCAAGATAAACACATTTAAAAAAAAGAACAAACGAAGTACAATTTCATTTAACGATTCCAAGTTACAAATAACAGGGAAATTGCAACATTTTAACATAGTCTAAGAGGCCTGGGGCCATTATCTTTGACTTCCTTTTCTTCTTCTTAGACCAAGAGCTAGTCTTGCAGCTTTCTAAAATGTTCATGAGCAGAAAAGGCAACCAAGGACTCTGCAATCGGGAATGACATTGAGTTAAATTGATTTTGAGTTGTAGTAAGCTAGCTCGCGACATCCTGGTTGATTGCTAGACAATCCACAATAGAGTTACTAGTAGTGGCTAGCGCATAACCTAGAAGGACATCCTCATGATGCTCGGAAGCTTCAGCCATAGCATTTATGTTATTCACTATTTGTTAAAACCCACCACTACCCTGGACGGCCTTAGCTGCCAAAAGAAAGCCCTTAGTCACTAGTTAATAGCGGCTCCCCTACAAAGCCTGGATTTCCTTCTATAATTTCCTCTTGGTCAAATCAGCCGAGGACTTACCCCTCTCTAAGAACACAATGGAAGCTTGGTAGTTCATCATTGTTGCGCGTCAGTTCGTCAACCCAGGCCAACAACTCCTCCTCTGCCTTAGGAAGTTACCCCTTTACTACTTTAGCAACAGCTGCCCGACTCTCCATGCTCTTATACGTCTAAGACAGACGACATCCCACTCAGCCCTGGATTGGAATTGATGATCATCTTTTTTCATTTTACAGGGCTTTCAGTCTGGCACACTCTGGTCTCCAACTCTGTAACCCGGTCAAACTTATGCTTTAGATGGCCCGTTTGTGCCACCTTAGTCTCCCACTGCCAGGCAACTCCTAGAACACATGCCATCAACCCAACCAAGTGTACAACCATCCGGTCAGATAATTCTGATGCAAATAATCTTATTTGAAAGTCCTTCTCCAATGAGGAATAACCCTAGTGCACCGCTGCGCTGCCCTGCCCCGCTCAACCCTAGCACGTGCCGATGCTTCGCCTTCCAACCGCTCACCCACCACTCGACCTTCATTATAGCACCACCCGCGGATGCAACACTGGCGTCGCCTGCATACACCATCAATCAAGTCAAATCTTAACCTTCCGTCAACCACCGTCGTGATCGCATCTGAGTCTGGCGATTCTTGCCGCCATCGTGACATGCGACACAAGAACAAAATCATTTCACAACATGAGACGCAAGCACATAAGTATGTAACGACATGCAAGAAGTGAAACATGGGATCAAGTCGTCTTTTGAAGAACCGAACATCAAGAAAATGGGACTTTGGGTTATGCTTTATGTATAAAAGCAGTAGTAGTAAAATCTGTGATTATGAAGTCGAATTTAAACTTTAACCATTTATAGTTCTTGATAGGCACCCCCGTGAGGGTGTATATATGTCGAATGTTGAACAAATCTTTTGAAATGAATTACTATTTTACTAGGACCTAAAGAAAGTACGATAATAATGTATAAGAATGGGGAGGGTGTTACACCTTTAGTGACCGACTAACTAGATTCTCATTCCTTATTCCTTAATTACTTATCATAATTAAGATAAAGAATTTAACATCGAAAACACTAAAACATATTTTGCTTAATATTTTTTTATGGCTAATGAAAACTACAATAACTTCGTATTCTCCATGAAGTCTATCCTTGAGAAGGATAAACTTAACAACACCAACTTTTCATCTTGGCAAAACGAGCTCAGATATGTACGTTCTAAAGATATTTGAAATGTTTTAAAGAGCTCAATCCCAACCGTGCCTGA
>JBCNJP010001934.1:0-26000 GCA_039602395.1 Deinandra increscens subsp. villosa | reverse complement strand
TGACAGAAAAGTTCTGACAGAAAAGTTCAGTTGGTCATTTCTTTTATAAATTTTTTCACACATTTAGCTCAGTTGGTCATTGCTTCCGTGAGAACCCCTCCGACAAAAAAGTTTCGAGATAACTATTTCCGGCAGAACTAAGTCACCGTGAGAACTTCTCCCGGAAGTTCATTGTTCTACCGGAAAACCTTCTGTGTTTATTTCTGGTCACCGGAGTTTTGAGTTCTTGAAAACTCAACATGAACTAGTTCTTGCTTAATTTCAAAATCACCAAACCACGTCAATATGGATCTTATTTGATTCAGTTTTCAATTTCGAGCATAATCTTGCATTTAATTTTGTGATTCGTTTGGTTATGGAAGATTTGTGATCATTCAAAAAATTAAATGAGTTTTCATGTATTTTGTGATTTGTTTTATCTCTCCTATCCGACTAAAGTTTGCAACTAGATATGTAACTTTGGCTAGTCAATTTTCTAATGATCATTAAAGCAAAGTCAATGTCATTTTGACAAAAAAAATTAAAAAAAAGTCAAAGTCAACAATGGTTATTTTCGTGTTTATCCCTTTACAAAATTTAATAGGACCCATTTAATATGAGATGGTAATCAAGAACCTTCCATCGGTGAAGAGGCCGTTGATTTTCACCCATGCAACAACACCTACCATCCAATATCAACTCCTCACAAACCAACATTCCTCCTTTGTTCCTCATTCGTCCTCTACCCATCTCCCAACGAACAGCGGCCCTTCCGCCATGGCCGTTGTTCTCCGCCAGTACCATATAATCATCCTGGCCTTCCTCCTCATTCTCTTCCATTCCCACATCACCTCTCTCGCCCACACGGACCCCTCATCCCAAGCCCTCCTCAAATTCAAAAACTCCTTATCCAATTCCGATTCTTTAACCAACTGGAAAATATCAGACGACGAATCATCCAACTCCTTCCCATGTGACCACGACAACACATGGGTCGGAATCATCTGCAACATGGACATGGTTAGCAGCATCAACCTCGCCAGCATGGGTCTCGAAGGCCGACCCGACGTCACCGCTTTCGCCCCTCTCGAGCAGCTCGAAGCCCTCAGCCTCCAAAACAATTCCCTCGCCGGTCCCATCCCAGATTTTAGTCTTCTCCCTACTTTAAAATCCATCTACGCCTCCAAAAACAAGTTCTCCGGGGTCATACCTCCTGACTATTTCCAGCCCTTGGGCTCCTTGAAAAGGCTCTGGCTATCCGATAACAAGTTCTCCGGTCCCATCCCCGAGTCCCTCGGAGAGCTAGCATATCTCAGCGAGCTTCATTTACAAAACAATCAATTCTCGGGACCCATTCCGGATTTCTCGGACAATATAGACGCCTTGAGTGTTGTTGATCTCTCTAACAACAAACTACAAGGACCTATTCCTAGACAAATGAACAAGTTCGGTAGGGAAAGTTTCGACAACAACCCTGACCTCTGCGGTTTAAAAGCGTCCAAAGACTGCCCCATAACCGATCCGCAATCGGTTCTGGGCAAGAAGCTGATCATCGCAGCTATCGTGGTGGCCTTGTTATTAGCAGTCATATCCATAAAAGATAAAAAAGCAAAAGAACAAAAAGTGAGAATCATATGTAATGAAAACATGGATGAAGCTGTGGTTACCATCCCGAATCATGTTTTCACGAGGAAGATTGGTTCAAGCCGAAAATCGTCGTCCTCGTATACCCACCTCAACAAGAGCAAGAGCAACAGCAAGATTCGATCCGATTCCGGGTCGTCACAGCCTGTGGGTGAGGTGGTGATGATGAACGAAGAGAAGGGTGTTAGTTTTGGTTCACAAGACTTGATGAAGGCTTCAGCTGAGGTTCTTGGAAATGGGGGGTTGGGGTCTGCTTATAAGGCAACATTGGGCAACGGTTTATCGGTGGTGTTGAAGAGGATGAAAGAGATGAACAAAATGAGTAAGGATGTGTTTGATGGAGAAATGAGGAAGCTAGGAAGACTGAAACACCAAAACTTGTTGACTCCCTTGGCGTATCATTTTCGGAATGAAGACAAATTCTTGGTGTCCGAATATGTCCCCAAAGGCAGCCTCCACAATATGTTGCATGGTACCCACCAATTCATCAACTCATTAATCAATGCATGCATATCGTTTGATTATTTTCAAAAATTAAGGTGTCAAAGTATTCCTAAAATTCTCAAAATAAATAATTATTATTAAATGGCCCTTTGTCTTTTTTTCTCTAAAAAAATACCCCACCTCTTTAAAGTAATAAGAAAAACCAGAATTTAGGTAAATTATAGTCGCCCAGAAATAATAAGAAAAACCAGAATTTAGGTAAATTATAGTCGCCCAGAAAGTATAATACGGTCGTGATGCCATTATTATATGGCCGTAACACCGTATTGACCGATTTTGAATTAAAATTTTGTTTTTTCTTTTGAGATGGCTAGCTTGTTCTGATTGGCATATTATACGGTTATCTTTAACCAGAATAGGGGCGATAATGACCGTGTTGAAGGGTCATTTTATGAAGAAAAAAAAATCAATGGTCATTTTGTAAGTCAATTTGACTAGTCATTTTGTGAGGGAAAAGAAGTGAATAGCCATTTTATGGGTCGATCAAATGGCCATATAATAAGTTTCCCTAGTAAATGATCAGATTTCATGGTGTGGGTACTATGAATCCCATTTTGCATGAACATATACAGGTGATCGAGGGATTAAGCACTCAGAATTAAGTTGGCCCAACCGGTTAAAGATGATAAAAGGAGTCGCTCGAGCATTAGGTTATCTTCATTCAGAGCTTCCATCATATGAGTTGCCACATGGGAATTTAAAGTCAAGCAATGTGCTCATCGGACAAGACTACGAACCACTTGTTTCAGATTATGCACTCCACCCCTTGATCAATACCACCGCCACCGCACAATCTATGTTCGCTTACAGATCTCCCGAATCAATGAGAGTTTCCCAGAAAAGCGATGTGTATTGTCTTGGAATCATCATACTTGAAGTGGTTACGGGCAGGTATCCGTCTCAGTATGTGGTCGTGGTTGCATCGAGTAAGGGTGAGAGTGGGACGGATTTGGTTCAATGGGTGCGGTCGGCTGTTGGTGAAAACAGGGAAGGTGAGTTGATGGACCCGGAGCTGGAGGCGAAAGAGTGTGGGGAGGAGATAGTGAAGCTTCTACGGATTGCAGCCGATTGTACCGAAAGCAAGGTTGATAGAAGAATCGACATGAAGGAAGCCATAACAAGGATAGAGGATGTGTAGTTAATTAATTAAGTACTTATTAGTTTAATTAGTTAATGCTGATAGAATATTTTAAGTAATTAAAAGCTAGATAGGTTGTTGTTAATCAAGTATTTATCAACTCCATGTATACTAATTAGCTTAGCTAATTTCTTAATTTGCTCTCCCTATTCTTCATTACATATTTACATCAAATCCAAATGTGATAAATTAAATTTTTCTTTTTGTAACTACAATTTTATTAACACCGAAAATCAACCAGCAAGACACTAAGCTGACACCAAACACTTATAAAAGGAAAAAAAATTACATAATTCGTTCCACTCTACCATCCACCCTTTAGCACTATATAATTAGGAAGAGATTCAAATTAGAAGTTTGTTTTTGGTAAAAAGGATAAGAAGGAATTTTAGCCATTCGAAGCATTCGATCTTGATCTAATAAAAAATGAATGGGAAGTATTTTAGTCTTAGCAATTTTTGTCGGATGTTTTGAGCGATAGCCATCAATACAGAGTCAGTGTGTAAATTATGGTAATGCTTACTCAAAACCAATGCTGAATCTGCAAGATAATAAAATAGATAAAAAATTTGCATTCATCAAGACCAAGATTGGTTAGACACGTATAAGAATGATATAAATGGTCAGTTAAGGTCTTTACTTACAGTAATCTTTAGAAGAAATATCATTAATAAGAAGCTCATCACCACTAGTACAGTCAAACAACGTACCCATCTCAATGTCATGAATATTGGTACTGTGGTTTAACAAATACAAACATGTCGGTATGCATATTCGAAAGAGCTCTGGCTAGTGGCGTGTGACCCTCGTTGTCCTTGGCAAACAATAAATCATGGTTTTTTTCAACCAAGATCTTAGCAGCATCCAGGTTCCCAACAATAGCAGCAACATGAAGTAGGGTGCTTCCTTCTGAATTTCGCATATCTAATTGGGGCTTATCTTCTGTTGCCAAGTTCAACATGTGATCTATAAGTTCCATGATCTTTGTAGTGCCAACGGCTACATGGAGTGCCGTGTTGCCATTAATGTTGATTTTGTCTGTCACTTTAATTTCTTCTTCGTTCAAAATAAGATTAATATCTCCATAACTTTGACTTAGAATGGCTTCGTATAAACTTTGGTGAACTTTTGCCATTTCATATGCTTCTTTTCTCCTTCTGTTTGTTTCTTCTTCTTTTGATAAGTTTGTATCTTCAGATATTGAATTCTCTTCTACTGTTATTTCTTCATCTTCTTTTTCAAGATCTGAACCTGCTGCATGTTGAGTAATTAGGGGAGCACCTGGAAGACCATAGATAATCTTTAATTTATCCCATACATCTTTCACAGTGTAATAAAAATCTGATGTGTTTGTATCAACGACAACGCACATGAGTGCCTGTTCAGAAAGAGAACCAAGAATCCATCCTTTGACTAGTGCAACTGATCTTCTCCATAATGAATAATCACCCGCTTTCTCCTTCCCTGAAAAACTGTTGAGTGCTGCAGGTATGATGAAACCAAGCATATCATGGCTCTCTAAGAGACATAACATCTGTGTTTTCCACACGCTGTACTTTTCCCTGCCGCTAAGCTTCACTGTAACAAAGTTCGGGGCACAAACATGAGATGGATAGGGGTATTCTGCTCCAGAATTATGGCAGCTTGAGCCTGCTGCAGCCATCTTCATCTTCATCATTTGTTTCTTAATTATTTTTTTCTTTTTGTCAATTCTCATTGTCATCTGTCTTGTTATATATACTTCTTATAACTAGAGGACAAGGTTAACTTGATCGTGATTAATTACTCCGGTCAACTTACGATAATAACAAACTTTGGGTCACAGACTTTGTGCTATTGGAGCATATTTTGTTTTGTGTGTTTGTTTATGATATAGACCATATGAATGTAGCTTTTGTTCACAATTGTTTAATTATGCAATCAGTAATCTGGTAATATAGATATGGGACTAATTATATGTCACACCCCGGTCAACGGTTTCGGATGTGAGCGAGAATGGAATCATAGTCGAGTAATCTAAAAACTTCATAAAACATTAATTCATTTCATTGCAGCGGAAAATATAGTGGAAACATTAATGTCTTACAATTTAAAACATAAGTCTTAAACGATTATTAAAAGCGTAAAATGGTTAAGTTGGATAGTCGGGACTATGACTCCAAGGACAGGTCCGATAGCATTTGTAAGCCCCATTTGCATGTCTCCAGAAAGTCTTGTCAATTACCTAAGAAATCATGAATATAAAACGGGTCAACATAAAGTTGGTGAGGTTCACAGGTTTAGGACTCGATAGTTAAGCAGTTGTAAAACAGTTGTAAAACAGTTTCGGTATACTTAAATATTATCAGGGTTTATTGTTGTGGTTGTATGATCTCACCTGAACCTTGATTTCAAATACTAACGGTTTACCCACCCGGCATCTCTTGCCCAGAGATGTTAAACAGAGCAGAATAACTGACGTGTACCCCTAGACAATCCGGAGTCAGAACTGGAGCTACCAGTTAGGGTAGGGTTGTCAACCCAAATAGATCTATTCACTAGCTATCGTTTCGTACAGAACTAATTGAAATCAATTAATGATGGGATTTTCGGTTGTACAAACGTTTATAACGATAATGTACCAAGTTGGGCAATCAGTAAGAGAACAAGTAGTCATACGGCTAACAAGTAAACCATAATATTAAGTAAAAAGCATTTAATCAGTTTTCATGATTTCTCCCCCAAGTATAAAACAGTTAAAAGGAAAAGGGGCCGTGAAACTCACTGGTTCAGCAGATAATCGGAAAATAAGCAGTGAAGGACGGTATCACGTAACGTCCTACATAATTAAATAACATATGCATAAGGTCTATGATCATTTGAGTAACATAAGTCACCCAAGTGATACCGGTCAAGTCTTGACGTTTTAAGTCCGTTTGTATTATTGAAAACTTGTTAACTTGTATTTATTTAATTAAATACGTTCATGGTTATTTATATCTATGTCCAATAAATATAAACAATATAATCATTTTCAATAATTCAATCAAGTCTTGAATATCGAGTAAAAAGAAATAATAATGTTTATTATTTATTTTCATGAGTTCGAATAATTATTTTCAATAAATAATTATATACGTTGATTTGTTAATCTTGCAAGTTATAATTATCTTAAATAATTATGATTAACAATCATTTGGTGAATAAAACAAGGTTTAAGTCCTTTGCAAATAATTATTTGTCAAAAATAATTATTAACGTTTGTTTTATTTATAAAACATAAATCTTTAAGGAAAAACATTTAAAGTTTTTAACATTCAATCATTTCCAAAGGTTAGTTAATATTTCAAGTTCATGAAGTGCTAAATAGAAAACGTTGATAAGAATATCTATGGCGACGCTTGGATTTATAACGTTTGATTTTATAAAAACTTGACTTTTATTTAAAATCTCCAATGAACGTTGGTTCATTCTTTTTGGTTACTTTGTGTTCATCAAAGTAGCATTAAAAGTCCTTGTAAATATTTTAAACCAACGATTTGTCTTGGTTTATTTTTATAAAAATCTTTTATGAAAATCTTTATTTTCAAATGTAATCTTTTTATAAAGTATTCATTTCTAGCAAGTTTTTAAGAAAGGTTAAAACTTTGTAATAAATCCAAGTATTTATGTCAAATTAATCATTTGACATAAATATTATTCTTATCAAATCTAGCAATAATTTTTATTCTTTTTGTCCAATCATTTAATCATTTGCAACATATTAAATATGTTACATGGCTATTTTAAGAAATATATACTTTGATCCATTTTTATAAATCACTAGTTACTTTAGAGATTTAAAGTTTATTTCTAAGTCCATGATTTTTAGTTTATATATTTGTCCATTATTATTTCATGTAACAAGTTAACATAATATAACATGGATTTTATTGTTAGTTAACATTTTCAATAAATAACATGAGTTAATAAATAATCAACCAACATATATATGTTGGGACCAAATATATATTTAAATGCAATCTACTAACATAAAAATGTTAGGACATGAAATAAATATAAATAAAATCTACTAACACTAATACATGTGTTAGGACCAAGAATTAAATATTAACAAGTAATATTAGTTAGTCTTTTTAATTCAAGGTTAAGTAAATTGCATATGAGTAATCATGATGATCTTAGGTGCACTTGAATACTTTCAATAGATTTCTTCAAGTGTTTCACCCCATTCTCTTGGCTATTTTAAGTTCCTAGAACACCATGAGAATGTTTGAAGATCATAAAGGAGAATGGAGGTTTAAGAAGAGAGATTTTGATGATTAACTCAATATGCAAGTGTTAAATTTACATTTTATTAATTTATGAAGGGGCTTGGGTTTGCAAACAACTAACTAAGAAATCCTTGGATTTCCTTAGATCTAGGTGCACTTGAGCTACTAGCCATAAGGTTTCACTAAGTGTTTCACCATCTTGGATCTTTGAAAGAAATGGAGGTTAAGAGAGAGTTGTGTTAGTTGTTGCAAGCAAGCATTCCAAGATATAATTACATGAACGTTTTGATCTAGATTTGATGAGTGTTAATGTGTTTAGGTTGTCAAGACTTGAGAGGTTGATCATGGGTGATAATATGATAGAACACAAGGAAGAAAAAGGTGTAGGAGACTCACAAAAGTGAGCTCAAGAAAACAGAGAGAAATGATGGAGGGTAGTGGTGGCCGGCGGCTGTCGAGTCGGTGGTCCGGCGACGGCGGATGAGCGGCGGCAGCAGGGCGGCAGGGGCTGCCGGCGGTGGCTGGCTCGGTGGTGGTGGGTTGGCCGGTTAGGGGAGGAGACAAGAGAGAGAGGGATTGTGTGCTTGGTTAGGTGTGAGGGGACAAGGGTGTGGGCTTAAGCCTCCTTTTATAATCAAAAGTGGTTTGATTAACCATTGGACAATTATGTGTTGTCAACGCTTAGGTTAAATCTCTAGCTAATCACAAGAGTAGGTGATTAGTTTTATAAGTTTTATAAAATTCTAGGAGCTTTTATAAAATATAAGTGGGTTAGGAGTGTATAAAAATCACAACTTTTTAAAATATAACCCAATTATATTTAATCCAATTGAATGGTGATTTTTATTTTTATAAACATTGTAAGTCCAAGTTTTATAAAAATATTAGTGGTTTAAGATTTGGTTAAGTTTTATAAAACTTGTTAAACATGTGGGCTTCAAAACAAATAATTAAATTTGTTTGAGATTGGGCCCAAGCCCAATCGGATTTTAATTGGAAGAATGGGCCGAAGCCCACTCGTTTTTGAGTGAGGACTGGGCCGAAGCCCAGTTGGTGTTTGCGAGGCGGATTGGGCCGAAGCCCAATCGGGTCGTGAGGCGGATCGGGCCGAAGCCCAATCGGGTTTGGGTTGGGCCGCGAAGGGGAATGGATCGGGTTGGTGGTGCGGGCCGCGAAGAAGAAAAGAAAGGATTTGGGCCGGTTCGGCCCAATACGACACGGGCCGCGGGTCGGGTTTCCGGGTCGACGGATTTACTCGGTACGTTGAGGTGAACCTTTGGGTAAGTTTTCGGGTTGATCCGGACATTTTTGGGCTTATTGGGCTTTACTGGGCCCAATAGGTGAAACGGGAGGTTCGTTTGGTTAAGTCTTGACAACGTAACGCTTGTTTTATGTTCGTAAAACGTTTTATCAGTTTATAACGGTTTGATAAAATATAAAATGTCAAATTTTATATTTAATTTCTTATTATTAAAATTCCATTAATAATATTATGTTATAGTCATAATTCACAGTTTTTCAACGCGAATTTTCATATCGGTTAATCGGTTATTCATTCACAGCTAATCATGTAATTTAAAGCAATAAATCACGTAATTATCACGTAATGAAAAGTCTAACAAAAGTCAACGGAGAGAGAGTTGACCTGGTTTTCAGGTCCGGTTGTCACATTCTCCCCCAGTTAGAAGAATTTCGTCCCGAAATTCAGTTTTGGTTACTGGTGGATGCGACGTTCTCAAACAGGCGTGGATACTTTCGGCGCATTTGATCCTCGCGTTCCCATGTGTACTCTGGTCCTCGCCTAGAGTTCCATCGTACCTTGACTATGGGAATGCGGCTATGCTTCAGCTTTTTGATTTCCCGGTCAAGTATCTCCACGGGTTCCTCAATGAAGTGTAAGGTTTCGTCCACTTGAATCTCATCAAGAGGAACGATGAGTGTTTCATCAGATAAGCATTTCTTAAGATTACAGACATGAAAGACATTGTGAACGCTGCTTAGCTCGGCGGGCAGGTTCAAACGGTAAGCTACTGGTCCGATGGTTTCGGTGATTTCAAAGGGACCAATGTAACGAGGGTTGAGCTTTCCTCGTTTGCCGAACCGGATGACACCTTTCCAAGGTGACACCTTTAGCATGACGCGATCACCCTTTTTGAAGGACAAGGGTTTGCGTCGGTTGTCGGCGTAGCTCTTTTGTCTATCCCTGGCAGCTTTCAGACGATCTCGGATTCGGAAGATCAATTCGGTCGTTTCAAAGATTAGCTCGGGTCCAGTCAACTGACTGTCGCCAATCTCATTCCAGCAGAGTGGAGATCTACACTTCCTCCCATAAAGTGCTTCGAAAGGGGCGGCTTGGATGCTGGTGTGATAACTATTGTTATAAGAGAATTCGGCAAGAGGGAGGTGCTCGTCCCACTTGGGTCCGAAATCTATCACACATGCTCTCAGCATATCCTCAAGCGTTTGGATCGTTCTCTCACTTTGGCCATCTGTCTGTGGATGGTAGGCAGTACTCATATCGAGTCGAGTACCCAAAGCTTTCTGTAGAGATTTCCAAAAGTGTGCAGTGAATCGACTGTCTCGGTCGGATATGATGGATTTGGGCACACCGTGGCGCGAGACGATTTCCTTTATGTAAAGCTTGGCTCGCTTATCCATCTTATCCTTCTCATTGACCGGTAAGAAGTGTGCTGACTTCGTCAATCGATCGACTATCACCCAGATAGCGTCATACCCAGATCTGGATTTAGGCAATTTTGTGATAAAGTCCATGGATATCTCTTCCCATTTCCATTCAGGGATTACTGGTTGAGTCAACAATCCAGAGGGTTTCTGGTATTCGGCTTTGACCTTTGAACATGTTAAGCACTTGCCGACATAGGTGGCTATCTCGGCTTTCATGTTAGGCCACCAAAATTGTTTCTTCAGACCGTGATACATCTTGTCTGATCCGGGATGAATGGAATATCTCGACTTGTGAGCTTCATCGAAAATCAATTGTCTTAGTCCTCCATAGACAGGTACCCATAGCCTATCCATGAAGACCTTGGTTCCATCAGGTTTCTCTTCCAGTTGCTTCTCCATTCCACGTAAACCTTCTTCAGTTAGGTTTTCCGGTTTGAGGGCTTCAATTTGTGCGTCGCGCACTTGAGAATTTAGGTTTGAGTGGATGGTCATGCCTAATGCTCGGACGCGGCGAGGTTTGGCATGTTCTTTCCTGCTTAAGGCATCGGCTACAACGTTAGCCTTGCCTGGATGATAACGAATCTCGCATTCGTAATCATTTAGCAGTTCCACCCATCGGCGTTGTCTCATATTCAATTCCTTCTGATTGAAAATATGTTGGAGGCTCTTGTGATCGGTGAATATGGTACATTGGGTACCATAAAGATAGTGCCTCCAGATTTTGAGAGCAAAGACAACGGCTCCGAGTTCCAAGTCATGAGTGGTATAATTCTTCTCGTGAATCTTCAGTTGTCGTGATGCGTAAGCAATGACTTTCTCTCGTTGCATCAAGACACAACCTAAGCCTTGATGCGAGGCATCGCAGTAAACAACGAAGTCTTCGATTCCATCAGGTAGTGACAGAATCGGGGCATCACAAAGCTTCTGTTTCAACAACTGGAATGCTGCTTCAGTCTTGCCATCCCATATGAATTTCTTATCTTTCTGGGTCAGGGCGGTGAGTGGCTGGGCTATCTTCGAGAAGTTCTCGATAAATCGGCGGTAATAGCCAGCAAGACCTAAAAATTGTCGAATCTCGGTTGGAGTCGTTGGCGTACTCCAATCCTTGATTGCCTCAATTTTTGTGGGATCCACGTGGATTCCTTGATCATTGATCACATGGCCCAGAAAGTGAACTTCGCGAATCCAAAAGTCGCATTTGGAAAATTTCGCGTAGAGTTCTTCCTTCTTCAACAACTCCAGGATAAGTCTCAGATGTTGTTCGTGTTCTTCTTTACTACGGGAGTAGATAAGAATGTCGTCAATGAACACGATAACGAATTTATCCAGGTAGGGTTTGCATACGCGGTTCATCAGATCCATGAACACAGCCGGTGCGTTTGTCAAACCAAATGGCATTACGAGGAACTCATAATGGCCATAGCGTGTTCTGAACGCTGTCTTCGAAACGTCTTCATCTCTAACTCTGAGTTGATGGTATCCTGATCTTAGATCGATCTTGGAGTAAAAGCTCGATCCTTGAAGTTGATCAAACAGGTCGTCGATCCTAGGAAGCGGGTAACGGTTCTTCACAGTCAGCTTGTTCAGCTCCCGGTAGTCGATGCACATCCGAAAAGTTCCATCTTTCTTCTTGACAAATAGCACGGGTGCTCCCCACGGAGAGTGGCTTGGTCGGATGAAGCCTTTATCTAGCAATTCTTGCAATTGGCTAGATAACTCCTGCATCTCAGAAGGTGCCAGACGGTACGGGGATCTGGCTACGGGGGCGGCACCTGGTGCCAAGTCGATGCGAAACTCTACTTGTCGCGTTGGCGGTAAACCTGGTAAATCTTCGGGAAAGACTTCCGGGTATTCGCGGACAACGGGAACATCTCCTATGTTCTTCTCCTTTGGCTTCTTCTCAGTTACGTGTGCTAGGATGGCCTGACATCCTTTACGAAGGAACTTTCGCGCCTTCATACTAGATATGAGGTTTAGTTGGGTTCCACTCTTTTCGCCTTGTACGTTTAGAGTGTTGCCATCTTCGAGTGGCATCCTAACTATTTTCTCATGGCACACGATTTCTGCACGGTTCTTAGATAACCAGTCCATGCCTATGATAACATCAAAACTTCCTAGTTCTACAGGCATCAAATCAATGCTGAAGGGATGATCGGAGAGTTCTAGTGAGCAATTTGGATAAATAATGCTAGTTTCTACTAATTCTCCGTTTGCTAATTCTACTGTGAACTTAGTGTCTAAGGCAACAGGGGTAATTTCAAGTAATTGACCAAATTCGGTAGACACGAAGCTCCTATCAGCACCAGTATCGAATAAAACGGAAGCATAATGATTGTTTAGTAGAAACGTACCCGTCACCGTGTTGGGGTCACGGCGAGCATCTCCGGCATTGATTACAAAGGCTCTTCCTCTAGCCTGATTCGGATCCTGGTTTCCTGCCTTCGGGCAATCCTTCTTGTAGTGCCCGGTGGTTCCGCAACCGTAACAGGTGCGCTTCGGACAGTCTCGTGCTACGTGCCCTTTCGTCTTGCAGATGTTGCAGTAGACGTTGCCACAATCGAGTGTGTGGTGGAGATTGCACTTGTTGCACAGGGGTGCTCCACCGTTGTATCCAGTTTTTCGGACAACATGGGTAGGGGTAGTAGCAGCAAAGACCTTCACTGTTTCAGCTTCCTTGGCAGGGGCCTTATCATCGCGATTCCTCCAGAATCCGCGTTTCCGCTTGTTATCAGGCTTCTTGTTGGTGGAGGGAGTGGTACTGGCTTCAGGGGCCTTGTTCTCAGACTTCTTCTTGTCAAGATTCACACCTTGACGGTTGGCTTGGTAAACCAGGTTGTGTGCCAGGCGCACAGCATCCTGAAAAGTCTGAGGATTTGAGGAAAGGACATTCCCCTGGATATGAGGTGCAAGTCCCCAGATGTACCGTTCAATCTTCTTGTAGAGAGGAGTGATCATGGTCGGACAGAGATGAGCGAGCTCACGGAACCTCTTGGTATAGCCGGCAACATCGGCTCCATTCATGGTTAGGTTCCAGAACTCAGCTTCGAGTTTCTGAAGCTCTTCTCTAGGACAGTACTCATCGCGAAGCAGTTGTTTGAGCTCGTCCCAAGTCATGGCGTAAGCCAAATCAGTTCCCATAGCATCAGCATGGGAGTTCCACCAAGTCAGAGCGCTATCAGTCAGTGCGCAGGTGGAATACTTGACCATGTACTGCTCGGGGCAGTTGCTTATGCGGAAGACGGACTCCATTTTCTCAAACCAGCGAACTAAACCAACAGCGCCTTCAGAACCCTTGAAATTCGAGGGTTTGCAGTTCATAAAGTCCTTGTATGAACATTCACGGGGGCCTGCAATTGTTAGATTGAAACGTTGAATACAATTTAGGAAAATTGTAATCGAGTGTTTTTCTAACATTGGTTAATTCGTACTTACCGCGCGCCCCATTGTCGTTTTGACGTTGGGCTTCAGCGGCGGCAACAGTTTCTGCTACGCGATTAGCAATCATCTCCTCGATTTCCTCAGCGAGTCATGGGAGGAGGAGGTGGAGGAGGCGAAGTGTTCCTGGTGGTTCGGCGTCTCGGTGGCATGATTTCGCTTTAAGTTACAATTGTCAACATAAAGAAAAATTTAGATAATATGTAAATGGGGTTATTGCATGCTCGAGAATAACTGCCACGACATACATCAATTGCCAAAACATTTCCACGCAACACAACCAAGAACATAAGATAGGAAGGATGAAGTGATGTAACGTGTCATAACGATATAAACTATACAACCATAACATAACCATAACATGAAAATAACATAACCATAAAACATCAACCATAAACATACCAAAAGATCTCCATAACATAATAACGAGAATCATACATCAAGTTTGTTACCATATTACAGACGAAACATATTCAAAATAAACAAGTTTTGCATCGTGGGCTCGCAGTCCCAATCCTGACTAATGCTAACATGTTTCATCTATAAAACGGCTATCAAAAGATACTAGGTCTCATCTACCTAGAATGCTGGTGGGGGTGGTGGAGGTCCTGGGGGCATGAAGAAGACCGGTGGTCTCTGGGTCAAGGCCTGGAGAGCGGCGAGAAGTCGTCCGGAGACGAACTCCAAAGCAGAGACCCTCCCCTGCAATCTCTCATGCGAGAGAAGCAGATCAGTCGTGGCCATGCTGACCCCAGTCATGTGGGCATGTAGGGACTCCATGGCGCCGTCAGTGGCGCGCATGCGCCCGGTCAGCTCGGCTATCTGGTTCCTGAGGTGAAACACCTCAGTAGCTGCAGGTAGCTGACCGATATCAGCGTTCAGCTCCCCCAGATCGGCCTCAAGGCGTCTCAAACGAGCCACCAGTAATGGGACGGTGTCAGAGATGGGCTCGTGAGTGAAAGGTGAGATACCCATGGGCACTCGGCGGAAGGGATCAGGAAGTGAGGACTCTCCCCGATCGTAACAGCTCGGGAACTCCTCGATGATCCGCCAGTGCTGGACCTGGTCTGGTATCCAGGCGAGGTGGGGTAACTCAAACACCTGGCGCCGCTTGGGCGCGGGCTCACCAGGAGTGCGTCGGACCTCTCTAGTCCGGGATGGGCCAGCTGCCCGTCCTGGGGTGAATCCCCGTCTGCCGCCACCAGGTGTGGCGACAAAAGTCTTCACAGACCGATCTCGGCCTGCGAAAGGGTCGGTGGAGCTAGAAGCATCCACGGTGGCTGCACCGCCAGCAGTGGCGGTGGGAGCAGGGTGGTCAGGGGAGTCATCGGAGGTCCTACGTCTAATAGGACTCAGGAAACCTGCTGGTACGGGGGTCGGGCGAATAACTCCTACAGTAGCGCCCTCGGTCTCGGGGCTCGACGGTATGTAGTCCTCTGGTGAAGGTGTGTACTCAACACTCGGCTCCTCATCGGAATCGGCAACGCAAATGACCTCTTTAGAAGCCATCTCTGCGAAAATATTCCAAAAGGAACTGTGTCAGTAACATCATGGTAGTGTGGTAACACATAAGTAAACATAAGTAAACATATGAGGTCTTGCATGCAAATGGTAGCTTCGGAGTGGGTTATAGTCCAGGCTTGGTTTTCGTTTTGTTTTGTTTGTTTGTTTATCCTGGTTCGCTATAACCACGGCTCTGATACCAATCTGTCACACCCCGGTCAACGGTTTCGGGTGTGAGCGAGAATGGAATCATAGTCGAGGATACATAGAACAACTTCTAATAATTTAAAAACTTCATAAAACATTAATTCATTTCATTGCAGCGGAAAAGATAGTGGAAACATTAATGTCTTACAATTTAAAAACATAAGTCTTAAACGATTATTAAAAGCATAAAACGGTTAAGTTGGATAGTCGGGACTATGACTCCAAGGACAGGTCCGATAGCATTTGTAAGCCCCATTTGCATGTCTCCAGAAAGTCTTGTCAATTACCTAAGAAATCATGAATATAAAACGGGTCAACATAAAGTTGGTGAGGTTCACAGGTTTAGGACTCGATAGTTAAACAGTTGTAAAACAGTTGTAAAACAGTTTCGGTATACTTAAATATTATCAGGGTTTATTGTTGTGGTTGTATGATCTCACCTGAACCTTGATTTCAAATACTAACGGTTTACCCACCCGGCATCTCTTGCCCAGAGATGTTAAACAGAGCAGAATAACTGACGTGTACCCCCAGACAATCCGGAGTCAGAACTGGAGCTACCAGTTAGGGTAGGGTTGTCAACCCAAATAGATCTATTCACTAGCTATCGTTTCGTACAGAACTAATTGAAATCAATTAATGATGGGATTTTCGGTTGTACAAACGTTTATAACGATAATGTACCAAGTTGGGCAATCAGTAAGAGAACAAGTAGTCATACGGCTAACAAGTAAACCATAATATTAAGTAAAAAGCATTTAATCAGTTTTCATGATTTCTCCCCCAAGTATAAAACAGTTAAAAGGAAAAGGGGCCGTGAAACTCACTGGTTCAGCAGATAATCGGAAAATAAGCAGTGAAGGACGGTAGCACGTAACGCCCTAAATAATTAAATAACATATGCATAAGGTCTATGATCATTTGAGTAACATAAGTCACCCAAGTGATACCGGTCAAGTCTTGACGTTTTAAGTCCGTTTGTATGTATTGAAAACTTGTTAACTTGTATTTATTTAATTAAATACGTTCATGGTTATTTATATCTACGTCCAATAAATATAAACAATTAATCATTTTCAATAATTCAATCAAGTCTTGAATATCGAGTAAAAAGAAATAATAATGTTTATTATTTATTTTCATGAGTTCGAATAATTATTTTCAAGTAACTAATTATATATCGTTTTGTTAATCTTGCAAGTTATAATTATCTTAAATAATTACGATTAACAATTATTTGGTGAATAAAACAAGGTTTAAGTCCTTTGCAAATAATTATTTGTCAAAAATAATTATTAACGTTTGTTTTATTTATAAAACATAAATCTTTAAGGAAAAACATTTAAAGTTTTTAACATTCAATCATTTCCAAAGGTTAGTTAATATTTCAAGTTCATGAAGTGCTAAATAGAAAACGTTGATAAGAATATCTATGGCGACGCTTGGATTTATAACGTTTATTTTATAAAAACTTGACTTTTATTTAAAATCTCCAACGAACGTTGGTTCATTCTTTTTGGTTACTTTGTGTTCATCAAAGTAGCATTAAAAGTCCTTGTAAATATTTTAAACCAACGATTTGTCTTGGTTTATTTTTATAAAAATCTTTTATGAAAATCTTTATTTTCAAATGTAATCTTTTTATAAAGTATTCATTTCTAGCAAGTTTTTAAGAAGGAAAATTGGATTCTAATAATCCCAACTTTTGGGTGTTGGCCAACAATAATCCCACATTTAAAAATCACTCTCAATGGTCCTAACTTTCATCTTATTTATTGATATTGGTCCCGCCGTTAAAAAACTTAACACCGTTAACTTTTTAATGACGTGGCGTCCATGTGGATATATAGGGTTATTTTTTTCTTTTTTTTAACCCCATATAAATTACACATGGCAAAATCAAGTCAAATTTTAGTCAAAATCACCTCCCATTTTAGCCTCCTTCTTCACCTTCACTGCCGTGAATACCATTGTCGTCGGAGTTTCTCGCCGGAAACCTCCACAACTCCGGCGAGACATCCCATAACTCGTTTGAGAGAGAGAAAGAGACCCGCAAGAGTATAAGAGCCAGCCGGAGTTGACATCCCATATTTCTGAATTTGGGAATTTGGGAATTTAGGAATTTAGGAATTTAGGAATTTAAATCTCGGTGGTGGTGAAATGCTGAACCACTGTTCGCCAATAAAGTGGAGATGAAGAATTAATTTGGAGATGAAGATTTAAAGTGGAGATGCACAAACATTGTCCTTGGCGGTGGTGAATTTAGGAACTTAGGAAATTAAAGTTTAATTTGTATATCCTACTAAAGATGAAGAAATCTGTTTAGATTTTAAAAAAATTAATAAAACAATGTTCCTGGTGGTGGTTCACTGGCGGTGGTTTGGTATGGCGGGGTTTAGTTGGTGAGGGTAGCTGACGGTGTTGGTTCAATGGGTTGGTTGTGTTTGCTTACACATTATTTCATATAGAGTAAATTAGACTGAAGGTATAATTAACTTATTTCGTCGCTGACATCCCATATGCTTTTGCGGGTCTCTTTCTCTCTCTCAAACGAGTTATGGGATGTCTCGTCGGAGTTGTGGAGGTTTCCGGCGAGAAACTCCGGCGACAATGGTATTCACGGCAGTGAAGGTGAAGAAGGAGGCTTAAATGGGAAGTGATTTTGACTAAAATTTGACTTGATTTTGCCATGTGTAATTTATAAAGGGTTAAAGAAAAAGAAAAAAATAACCCTATATATCCACATGGACGCCACGTCATTAAAAAGTTAATGGTGTTAAGTTTTTTAACGGCAGGACCAATATCAATAAATAAGATGAAAGTTGGGACCATTGAGAGTGATTTTTAAATGTGGGATTATTGTTGGCCAATACCCAAAAGTTGGGATGGTTAAAACTTGTAATAAATCCAAGTATTTATATCAAATTAATCATTTGACATAAATATTATTCTTATCAAATCTAGCAATAATTTTTATTCTTTTTGTCCAATCATTTAATCATTTGCAACATATTAAATATGTTACATGGCTATTTTAAGAAATATATAATTTGATCCATTTTTATAAATCACTAGTTACTTTAGAGATTTAAAGTTTATTTCTAAGTCCATGATTTTTAGTTTATATATTTGTCCATTATTATTTCATGTAACAAGTTAACATAATATAACATGGATTTTATTGTTGGTTAACATTTTCAATAAATAACATGAGTTAATAAATAATCAACCAACATATATATGTTGGGACCAAATATATATTTAAATGCAATCTACTAACATAAAATGTTAGGACATGAAATAAATATAAATAAAATCTACTAACACTAATACATGTGTTAGGACCAAGAATTAAATATTAACAAGTAATATTAGTTAGTCTTTTTAATTCAAGGTTAAGTAAATTGCATATGAGTAATCATGATGATCTTAGGTGCACTTGAATACTTTCAATAGATTTCTTCAAGTGTTTCACCCCATTCTCTTGGCTATTTTAAGTTCCTAGAACACCATGAGAATGTTTGAAGATCATAAAGGAGAATGGGGGTTGAAGAAGAGAGTTTTGATGATTAACTCAATATGCAAGTGTTAAATTTACATTTTATTAATTTATGAAGGGGCTTGGGTTTGCAAACAACTAACTAAGAAATCCTTGGATTTCCTTAGATCTAGGTGCACTTGAGCTACTAGCCATAAGGTTTCACTAAGTGTTTCACCATCTTGGATCTTTGAAAGAAATGGAGGTTAAGAGAGAGTTGTGTTAGTTGTTGCAAGCAAGCATTCCAAGATAGAATTATATGAACATTTTGATCTAGATTTGATGAGTGTTAATGTGTTTAGGTTGTCAAGACTTGAGAGGTTGATCATGGGTGATAATATGATAGAACACAAGGAAGAAAAAGGTGTAGGAGACTCACAAAAGTGAGCTCAAGAAAACCGAGAGAAAGAGGAGGAGGGGCGGCGGCTTCACGGTGGTCCGGCGATGGCAGAGGGGTGGCCGGCGGCTGAGCAGCGGGGCGGCTCGGTGGCAGGGGGTGGTGGTCGGCCGACTAGGGGAAAGAGAGGGAGAGATGGTTGTGTCTCTTGGTTGGGTGCAAGGGAACAAGGGTGTGGGTTGGGTTTCTTTTATAATCAAAAGTGGTTTGATTAACCATTGGACAATTATGTGTTGTCAAGCTTAGGTTAAATCTCACTAATCACAAGAGTAGGTGATTAGTTTTATAAGTTTTATAGAATTCTAGGAGCTTTTATAAAATATAAGTGGGTTAGGAGTGTATAAAAATCACAACTTTTTAAAATATAACCCAATTATATTTAATCCAATTGAATGGTAATTTTTATTTTTATAAACATTGTAAGTCCAAGTTTTATAAAAATATTAGTGGTTTAAGATTTGGTTAAGTTTTATAAAACTTGTTAAACATGTGGGCTTCAAAACAAATAATTAAATTTGTTTGAGATTGGGCCCAAGCCCAATCGGATTTTAATTGGAAGAATGGGCCGAAGCCCACTCGTTTTTGAGTGAGGACTGGGCCGAAGCCCAGTTGGTGTTTGCGAGGCGGATTGGGTCGAAGCCCAATCGGGTCGTGAGGCGGATCGGGCCGAAGTCCAATCGGGTTTGGGTTGGGCCGCGAAGGGGAATGGATCGGGTTGGTGGTGCGGGCCGCGAAGAAGAAAAGAAAGGATTTGGGCCGGTTCGGCCCAATACGACACGGGCCGCGGGTCGGGTTTCGGGGTCGACGGATTCACTCGGTACGTTGAGGTGAACCTTTGGGTAAGTTTTCGGGTTGATCCGGACATTTTTGGGCTTATTGGGCTTTACTGGGCCCAATAGGTGAAACGGGAGGTTCGTTTGGTTATTCGGCTAAGTCTTGACAACGTAACGCTTGTTTTATGTTCGAAAAACGTTTTATCATTTTATAACGGTTTGATAAAATATAAAATGTCAACTTTTATATTTAATTTCTTTTTATTAAAATTCCATTAATAATATTATGTTATATTCATAATTCACAGTTTTTCAACACGAATTTTCATATCGGTTAATTGGTTATTCATTTACGGCTAATCATGTAATTTAAAGAAATAAACCACGTAATTATAACGTAATGAAAAGTCTACAAAAGTCAACGGAGAGAGAGTTGACCTGGTTTTCAGGTCCGGTTGTCACATTATATGAGTAGTATTAGTATTGACAGAAAATTTACTTCATTAATTCCATACAAACAACTTTACAAATTATACAATACACGTATATATACATATTGTGGGTCCCATCCACCATTATGTGAGGGTTCACATATATATATTATTAATATAACCAACTATTTTTAAACTTATTAGGATCTCACTAATAATACAAATAAACTTTTTTATTATGTCTTGATTAAATATTTTCAATAACATTACGTCAAAATTCACCTTTGGTCACGAAAAAAAACCGTGACCAAAGGTCTTTGGCCACGTTTTTTTTTCATTTCAATCGACA
This sequence comes from Deinandra increscens subsp. villosa, assembly GCA_039602395.1. Taxonomy (NCBI): domain Eukaryota; kingdom Viridiplantae; phylum Streptophyta; class Magnoliopsida; order Asterales; family Asteraceae; genus Deinandra; species Deinandra increscens. Next base: position 5,164 of record JBCNJP010001934.1, on the reverse strand, counting down.
CTAAAGGTCCCGTCACCGTATGTATCATACGACCACGTTAGAATATCAGTGGCTGAAGTTACCTAGAAGTGTGGTTAAATGGTACCAATATTTATTGTTGTAATCAAAGAATTCTTCCGGAAAGCGTGGCCAAAGGTCCCAACGACCACATGTGTTTGTTTAACGTGGCCTTTGGTATCATATGATCACATATATTTGTGTTTTAGCCACGGACATTTTAAAAATACGTGGCCAAAGGGTTGCTGAAATCATACATTTTGTCCCAATACGCGTGGCCAAATGGTGGAAACGGCCATGTTAAAATATCAAAAGCGTGGCCTTTGGTATTATATGGTAACGTATATTTGTCTTTTAGCCACATATGTTAAAAAACGTAGCCAAATGAGTTGCTGAAATTATAATTTTTGTCCCAATACGCGTGGCTAAAGGTTGGCAACAACCACGTTAAAATATCAAAAATGTGGCCTTTGATATTATATATATGGTCACATATATTTTCTTAATTAATTACAATTAATTATACTACATATTTATTAATATAACAATGGAAATTGGTTGTTGAATAGGAATCTTTTTGTTTCTTATAGTTTGATCACAGGACTTTGAACTTTTGACAGTTTTTACCCTTTATTTATATTTATATATATTTTAATTAGAAAAGGAGTGTCATACACTGTAAAGGCATCGTTCATTGCCTTTTTTTTCTTTTTAATTTTTTTTACTTGCCATCTCAGCAAAACTTGGGTATGTAAGTATGTAACTGGTGTAGATGGTCGGTGGTGACGTATATTTTTACATATATGTCTTCTCCCTCTTTAAACACACCGGCCATTTGAAGCTACCGACGTATGAGTCTCTCTGTCTCTCTAAACCCACCGACTCCTCTCTCTTTTTCCAAATTCCGAGCACTACCTACTACGACGACCGCTGCTCCTTCGAACCGTGGTGTTGTTTTCGGTTACGGTTCCGGCGGAAGGCGAAACAGAACTCCGAGCACTACCTGCGACGACCGTTGTTCTCTTCGAACGGTGGTGTTGTTTTCGGTTAGGTTTCAGCGAAGGGCAAAACAGAACTTCGACCACTACCTGCGACGATCGTTGTTCCCTTCGGATGGTGGTATTGTTTTCGGTTAAGGGTTCCGGCGGAGGGCTAAACACGAGTTTCGGGACCAGATCTGTGTCTGCATGTTCGGGTTTCGTTGAGATCTCCACCAATGTAAGATTTGTCGATGATTAAGGATTTCCGTCATTTGTTGGTTTACTTGATTTTGAAGGCATGGTAGTTCCTGTTTTCATTTGTTATTTCCTTTTCTAATATCTAATTTAGTATGAACTCAATTTCTGTTTAATTTTTGTCAGTTCATTTTAGTTTAGATCTTCAATTTTAGGTACCTTAAAATGTATTGTGTTTGGCTAATGTTGTGTTTTTTTTTTTTTTTTGACAGTTTGCAGGAGCGTTTGTTTTCTTTTTATCTCTCTATGCAATATAGATTTGTTCTTTCAAATCAAGGTAATCGGAATTTTATTTTCGGGGAAGTTGTTTGACAGAATGTTTTGATGTTGATGAGGTATTTTTAATGTGTATTGATGGCATGCATTTGGTTCTCATTTGTTGTGGAGTGATTTGTTAGTATTTGGTTGCTAATTATCCTATTTTTTGTCCCTTCAAGTTGTTCAATGAAATGTTTGGTGGTGTTGTTTTTTATTTGTTTATGGTTTTTTGTTTGTTTTACTTAAGAACTAGCATGTGCATGTATAATATTATGTTTGGGTTGGTATTTTGTTTTGTGGTCTTTGGTGGGGTGTTTGATTGTTTTAAACGCCTATTGCAACTAATTTTTTGACTGATTTATTACTGTTGTTGCAGAATCTTATGTTCAGCTTGATGGTTGTATGTATAGTTTGAGAGCCCCTGCTCTTCTATGCTAATGTGAAAGGTATCCATAATCTGCAACGTTTCTGTAATTTTGGAGGGTGTTAGCAAAGTTTGTAACGCATAAAGAAGATGCTCTAAATTTTATAGTCGAATCGATATCAGAAACAATGCAGTCGCAATCTACATCAGCCACACGTGTACACATATATCCAGAACTAAAGATGGCTAAATCAATGGAAGCCAGGTAAAAAAGGTACTCAATTCCTTAAATCTTTATGTAAAAATCAGCAGTTTTTAAACAAATTCATATTTACTAGAAGATGTGAAATCATAGCATTGGGTAAAGGAGTTATACTATCAGTTTACGGCCACTTCTATTGCCATATCTAATATTGTAATAAATTGACCCTTTCTACTATACTGTTCATCAAATGACTTGATAGTAATAAATTTCTCTGTCTTCCAAGAATGATTTAATTATTAGAAGACAACTTTCTGTTCCAATTCTTACTATTAGTCGGTGATGACTTTTCCCCATTGTACAATGTTACAGCTTATACCTTATTTCTGTTCAAATGCCCATTGAAATATATAACGTCATAGTGTTTTGATTATGAACTTTTACAAAAAATAGTATTTACCTATCACCAACCAAACATTTAAAAACTGCAGGTACACTCAGTCTTCCTTATCTCTGTCTGTTTTTTTTTCTTTTTTGTCAATTACTTCCTTCGTGAAATTTGTTTGTACTTCGTTTATGCATGTCTTTTTCTGTTTTTGATTTCCATTGCATTGGTTTTTTTTTTATGTTTGGTATGATTTTTGCTTGATGATGGCATGCATGTTTGATTGTCAATGTCATGTTTTTGTTTTCTATATGGTTTGTTGTTTTGCTGCTAATGATCGGTTCTATTTGAAGACAATTGCTAATGATCGGCTCCATTCGTAGATAGCAGGCTCAAAACAAATCTGGAGTACTAATATCTTTTGAATGTCTTTATACTTTCACCTTTATGTTATATGCATGCTAGGTGTTCTATGAATTGTCTACCTCATTTATATTTGTTTTCATCATGATTTTGATTTTTGTGTGCCCGTTTCACTGCATTTTGTGTTTTGGTACTGGGTAAACAATGTCTTTGTGGCTCATTGTTTCTGAACTTTAGTTTTAAAAGAATTTGGTTTACTTCTTTTACACCTAAAAACAATTGTTTAAAGGTTAGTTTGAATGTAGTATTTATCATCGTCTTTGATGTCTTTGCAGGTATTATTGCGATTTCTTTGCAGGGTTTGCTGTAGGCTAAGCACTTTTATGTTTTGGTACTGGGTAAACAATGTGTTTTGGCTCATTGTTTCTCAGTTTTAGTTTTAAAAGAATTTGGTTTACTTCTTTTACACCTTAAAACCGTTATTTAATGGTTAGTTTGAATGTAATATCTATTGTCTTCTTTGATGTCTTTGCAGGTATTACTGTGATTTCGTTGCAAGGCTACTGTAAGGTATTTTACTTTTCGTATTAATTTCTATAATAATGTTATTTATGTTGCTATGCATGATATGTTGTTGCTTTATGTGGTAAACAAAGTGCATACTGTCATTGCAGCTGTAGATTCACATAATTCAACTTATTTTACATGTGCGGTTTAGGGTCTTTATAATAGGTAACAATTCAGATTATGTTATCCTAAACTTTTTGCAAATATAATTCTTAACAAAACCTCTAGATTTAAGTGGTACATAATAGACTTCGTTGTTGTTTTTACATTAAAATTTAGGTTAATTAATATGTAATGACTTATGCCTCTGTTCGTAATTTTCAGATTCTTTTACTGTTATGAACTGATTGATTTTCCTTCTTGCCTCTCAAAATCTTTTTTATGGCAATCTGTTAGTGGTTACAATGTTTATCGATTCAGTTGGTTATCTAAAGTAGTATATACTTTCAAATGCTTTTTAGTTAATATATGGATTTTAATTTAGGATAGTTAGGTTTTTTAAAGTTTAATAAAAAAAATCAATTCGATCCATTAAAATGAAATGTGTTTTTGCTTTTTAATTTTCAGTTCATTGGTTTTTTTACATTGAAGTTCAAGTTACCTAAGGTTGTCTTTATTTCTGTAATGAAGTGCATATATTCTTTTAAGTGGTCATGCCATAGTATAGGTCACATATATTTGTTATTTGTAATGTGATACTATGATGTAAATTTCTTGCATTTATTTGTTTAGGAGAATCTTATGATTATGAAAGTATCTACACTACTGTAAAATGTAATTCGTTTCCTTTGCTTTTGACTTTATTAGTGATCATTTATTCTTTGACATCTGAATGCCAATCAACATTATTTTCTTTTGCTTTGTTTTGAGATGCGGCATTCAAGGAGACGCCAACGTCACTCCTCTGATGTGCCCTTGGGATCACAGTGACAAAAACGTGCTTCTAGATAGAAATCCATAAACAATTACGAATCTAATATAAAATCGGCCCTGCAGATTACCTGGGACTGATTCAAAGCTTAACAGGAGTACAAAAAAAGAAAAAGAACAAAACTTTGCTACATATCATTCTCCTAGACCAAGGGTATAGAAATAAATATAAAATAGTCAAGAAAGTACATTAGCTATTCTATTTGTCTCATCCCATAATAATGTAATATGGAACTATTACTACTTTTGTCTTTCTCCGTATACATTCTCTTATGCTCGCATTTAGTAGTCACCCCTGCAACAACGCGCGGGAGTGGTCATCCATCTTGTTAATTAATATAGAGAAACATTAAAATCATATTTATTTATTATCAAAAGCTAAAGATGAGCTGTACACTCAAAAGACACTATTTCGTCCAGGTGTAAATTTTTGAGTAGATGGAACACGTGTGCTACTGGCAATTATATCCCAATTCATTTTCTTATTCACGTAAAAGAAGAAGAAGAGGGAGAGACGGAAAACAGCCGGCGCTGTCTTTCCCCCAACCCACTTCCGTTTCTTCGAACACCAGTGCCCTGCTCCACCGGCGATTGCTCTCCGGAAACGCCTATTCTCCTCCTCCTCCGACCGATTGGTAGCAGCGTCATTCACGGCGAACTTCTCCGTCGACCACCGACCTGGCCTCCATCCCTCCCTCTCTGATTCAATCCAACCATCCGGCACCCCTCTCTGTTCGACCCAACCTGATCAGCGACGGGGGATCCTCCGGGGGTGGCGAACGGCGATGCGGCGGTGGTTTGGGGATCGGTTTGGTCTAAGCCTGTTGCTGATGTACGACAAGCACGCGCCTAAAACTTGCAAA
>JBCNJP010001932.1:0-27796 GCA_039602395.1 Deinandra increscens subsp. villosa | reverse complement strand
GGTGTACCCTGGGAACAGACGTCGAATCTGTTTAAGGGAATTGTGTCAAACACAAGCCCGGTTCCTTTCGTTTTGTTTCTGTGTTCTTCAGGTTTTGCAGGGACTGATAGAGTTGCTGTTCGTGATCATACTTCCGTATCTTGATCGTCGGTTCGGTTAGACTTTCATTTATTTTCTATTCTTGTGAAATGCTTATGTTTGTATAACGATTGTCATAATCGTTTTACGCATAAATTCCAACACATTGATGGTTGTTGATACACCATACGAACCCAGGAGGTCAACTTTATATGCATTAGCGTTTAATTTTGGAAGGACCTTCTAAGCGTGGGCTGAGCTTGGACTTGCATTTGGAAGGAAATCGTTTTTTCGGAGATAAAAAATTGAAAAGATAGACAACGGATGATCCGAGATACATAAATCACCACTTGGATTAAGCGCTGGGCACTCCAAACTTCGATTACGATACATACACACCACGTAATCCAGATTAGGATTTCAAATATCTATCTCCTAATCGACCAAGAATTAGAATAGCATTGGAAAGAACAAGTATTTAAACACTAGTAAACAAAACTCATGTAAAAACTCATCTGCCATTCTCCATATGAAAAACAAATACATAAAGGAAAGAAAATACTAACATGTCTACCTATGTTTAGCTACATAAAAAGAAATTTGCAAAAAGTACTCAAACATATGACAGAATATAGAAGAACGTGGGGTATCCTTTGACTAGTTCTTTGAATTACGTAACTCTTTAGACCCATGGATCAGGCATTAGTTGAATACGGGTCCTCCAGTTGGGTCCAAGTGTGCCATGCACATGCTCATTACTAACATCTGGCCTCATCACCATACGATCTAGGTGTGCTCCATATGATCTAGAGCACGTCTATACGGTCTAGATGGAGCCAAATGGTTGTGACTATGCCCTTACGGTCCAGAACGAGTTTTCTGGGTTTTCGAGTCGGTGCGTATCGGTGAACAAACCAAATCATGTTGTGATCATGATCTCGTTATGAACTTGATGGTACAATCGGTTTGTCAAACGGTCAAGTGTAGTGACCGGAATATGCATCTCAAAGGTCGCCGGCGATATGTATTCTTCCTGGTTCACGTTTTTGCGAAGTAGGAGCATGATGTCAGCGTGACAACATGCTGATGTCATCTCAAATCAAAGACCAGCATGGATGTTTTTATTTTCTTTTTCGTGGAGATGGTTCTTTTTTTTTTTTTTTTTTTTTAATTTGTGAATCAAACAAATTTAATTAATCCATTTTTTTTTAATTTGTGAATCAAACAAATTTAATTAATCAAATGGATTGAAAATGTTAACAGTTAACTTTAACTCAGTTAATTTCGTTAGGTGCCCGGGTGCTCATATCTATTTCGATCAAGTCTAAGATGCTCGGGTCGTCACAGTGATTTATTCGGGTTCGCATCAACATATTTCAAGTTAATATCAAGTCCACTCTTTGTTGTTGCTATATAGATTACTTAGATTATTTGAGAGTTAATATGAGATAGTGATGAGGTAGTCTAAGTGTGTGTTTTTCATGGTGTAATCTCATATTTCTCTCTAAACTCTTGTAATCCGTTGTGAACTTCAATATAGCAATAACCATTGAGAATTTAAAGATTGTTCTTTCGTGTTTTTCATTAATTGTGTGATTGAGCTTCTTGATCAAATTAGGATTCCGGCGTATTTGATCTTGTACTTGTGAGATTCTCGGGTCAGAGGACCTAACAATCTATGTGTTTGTCAGAGGTGGCAAGGCCCCCACTCAGGTTAATCATCGTAGTGGAGAATTCTAGGTATATTATCACATGCCCCTAATGAAAACCTTGAGAGACCCTTCAAAAAAAATACTTGAGACGAGAGATGGAGAACGAAATAAAAAAACGTGGTAATGGGTGAACTATTTGTTTGAAACCATGGAAGCTTGAAGATGATGAAGAAAAGAGAAGACACAAAAATTTGGGAGGATGAAGATATTTATCTCTCTTTGAGTCTTGGATGATGTTTAATCATTAAAAAATTAATTATGATTTTACAAAGATAAGTCATTTAAATCCATATTTTCAATATATTCCCTTAACAAAGAATATAATACAATTTATACCCTATAATTCTAGAAACATTCTAAATACTCACTCAACATGTATCTATCTATCTATATCTATATCTATATCTATCTATATATATAATAAAAGAAAGTTTTTGGCACCACAATTTGCCATGTGGCATCATCATATTCATCCTCATGAATTTTTCCCACCAATAGACATTCACACTCCTAATTATGGAAGTGATTCGTATTTCTATTAAAAAAAATTATGGATATATATATCCAACTTTTTATTTATTGCCTTCTAAATTATTTAACAATCAATTATTTAATTACTAAAGATATAAAAATACATAATTGTCGTAGATTATGATTGTATTTATAATTTTTTTTTTCAAAAGTCAACCGTGTAACACACGGGGATAAAAAACTAGTAATTAAATACATATAAACTTATTTAATCAATCCTTCTATATTCTAGAATCGATCATTTTAACAATTTTAACAATTTTGCTTATAAATGTTTTTGCTATTTTATTCTTGGTATACTATTATGTTTATTTAATTATTTGTTCACTTTTTAGGTTTAATCAAAAGATATCAAATTAAGTAATAAGTAACAATAGTCAATAAATAGTCAATAGTTATATAATAAGTAACAATCAGTTTTACTCGGTCTAATTTAACCTAATTTGTTTTAATATTACTAATACTGAAAAATTAATTATGATTCTACAAAGAGAAGCCATTTAATTCCATATTTTCAATTTATTCCCTTAACAAATAATATAATACAATCTATACCCTATAATTCTAGAAACATTCCAAATACTTACTCAACATAATTAAATAAGTATAAACTTATTTAATCAATCCTTCTATACTCTAGAATCGATCATTTTTAACAATTTTTGCTTATAAACGTTTTTGCTATTTTATTCGTGGACTACTATTATGTTTATTTAATTATTTATTCACTATTTACATTTAATCAAGAAATATCGAATTAAGTAATAAGTAACAATAGTCAATAGTTATATAATAAGTAACAACCAGTTTTACCCGGTCTGATTTGACCCGATTTATTTTAATATTACTAATGCCCCCCCCCCCCCCCCCTACACACACATACACACACAAATGTCTGGATCCATCACTATTTAAAACAAATGTCTGGATCCGTCACTATTTAAACTTGTTATTATTAAAAAGCACATGTGAAGTTCAAGAGGACATATACAAAACCCTTATTTCTTGAGGACCATTTGGCAACCTTTCTAAAAAGTCCAAGGGCCAAGTTAGAAATTATTATCTATTCGACATTAGTTATTATACAATGATGTGTTCGAGAAACACCTATAATAAAACATGATTTGGCATATAGTTACAAGGTGGTCGTTAATGTCTATGTCAGGTCGGTATATTACTATGCCAACCATGCAATAATTAATTTATATTATTATAACATATAAAATTAATTATTTTTTTTTTGAACGACTAAACTATTACAAACTCTTATTCTAACCCCATAAATCACCAAATAATTGTCTATTCCTGGGTTTGAACCCAGGACCTCCAGGTAGGCAAAGCCTTACCACCTCCCCCTTAACCACTAGGACAAGGACTCATTTTAATTATTATTTTAAAATGTTAAAACTAAGTAAAGGATAATTAAACAAAATAGTCAATTCACTTGCTTTGCATATTTTTATATATTAAGAAAGTAGCAAAATACTTCTATTATCATAAAGTTTTTTGATATATAAAATAGTTAATTTAGTGGCGAACCCTAGGGCAACTCATTGGGTTGTCTAGGGTTCGTCCAACATTCATGTAAAAAAATTTATACTAGTATACATATGATTTAATCTTAATCAACCACTTAAAATTTAGTCACGGAACTTCATGAAATTTTTATGCCAACCCTGATCTATAAAAATTTAATTTTAGATTTAAAAAAATTAAAATTTTATAACTTTGAACATATTATAAATAAATTATATATAATAACAAAAAGCATTTGGGGCATTGTCTCACAAAACACTATGCTACGTTTAGACCTATTGTATTTTGCCACATGTGTTTTCTTTGACATGTGGCGTCATTGTTGTTTATTTTATTCTATAATAACAAAAGTGTAACATCCTAAAATTACCATGATTTAAATTTTCCGTCAACGTCTAGTTAAATTAATTTAACGTAGCTAAAATTTACCTTTAAAGTTAGTAGAAATTTACTTTATGTAAACTTGGGGTTTAATGGGTAACAATTGTGTTTTGGTTGAAATAAAACAAAGAACTAAAGTGGAGGGACCAGAAATGTTAATGTTCTAAACTTGAAATAAACAAAAAGGAATGAAAGAGGAGGGCTGCGATTTTTATCAAATTGGGGTGGAATTAGGAGTGGCTTCTAGCTCCTAAACTCATACTTGTAGCAAGTAAGTAAAACCCCATTTCTTTGCATGTGTTAGGTTCGAAAATTAAGGGCCACAATCTGCAAATTCTTGATATTGTGTGAATCTTATGATGTTAGGAACTTCATATGTTGCCTAAATCTCCATTTGATTGTGAATTGGTGAAGTAGTCACCCAAAAATCCTATACTTGAACTTCCATGTTAAATGACCACATATGATGTTGTGAAATTGCTTCCATTGTTTGAATTCTTGTATGATTCTAGTGTCGAATGGTAAATTGATGTTGGGATGGTGATGGATTTCACCAACAACATGTAAATTGGTGGATTGGAGGTTCAAGGGTTGGGGCCATAGGTGTGCATCCAAGTGTGCACACAAGGTGTATGATAAAATGCTTAAGAGAGTTAAAATGTGAGCAAGACAATGGATTTGCTAGAATTGATCTTGAATGGTCATAGGAAACCATATGCTCACAAAAGCTTTAACCAACTTGATGAAATCATGTGCATTAGCTAGAATGGATATTGTATGCCTTAAATTGTATGGTAGTGTCAATGAAAACCTGAAGCTAGGTGCAAACTTGATGAATATGCTTGATTGCCATCTACGTGAAATTGTAAATGTGTATGTGTAGCATAGAAATCATGTTATTGAAAATGTGGTAACATGCTACTATGATTAAGGTCCTAACATTGTTAGTGACCCATTAGGCAATCAACATGATCAAGGGAATAACTCCGGTGTTGGTGGAAGTGGAGGATTGAGCTCTAAAGGTAACCTTATTTATGTTACATGTTGTAGATAAGTAAATGCGCAGTTACATACTAAAGGAACAAACTAGGAATTATATAAGTGGGTGACGAATGATTCTAGGAACCGTGAAGCCCAATGCCAAAAGGTTCTCCCGATGACCAAAAATTGACCACATGAAAGATTCAGATGAATCATATAACAACTGAAAGTTACAATAGGTGGAAATAGGCTTATAGAGCCTATGCCAAGTAACAAAAGAGAAAGAATCATAAATGGTCATAGGACCATAAATTCTAAAGCTTAAATGTAATCAAATTAGGCATTGGGGTAAACCAAAGGCAAGGACCCGTCTTAACGGGTCAAATAAGAAACATGGATCCATCAGATGTCAACTAAAATGAATAGGTGAACCTATGTCAAGTAAGATGGAATTTTATGACTTGTGTCATAGAAACTTAAGTGTGTTAGTAATATGTAAACTAGACACATACGAAAGCGTATTATTATTTGTGTATGCATACAAATGTAAAAAGGTCATATTGCTTGCATCATGTTCCTAGTTGTAAACCATACCACTACGTCAAAAAGTGGCTTTGGCCACGGTTTTTTTGATAACGCATAGCCACTGTTTTGAAAAAAGCGTGGCCAAAGGTAAGAAATTCTCGTTTTAGCCACACATATTTTGTACCCGTGGCCAAATATATAGCCTTTGGACCCTTTTAGCCACGTATTTTTTTGTTTATGTGACAACAACAATCAGGTGCAGTGGCTTTAGCCACTGTTTTACAAAAACATGTGGCATTTATTTGTCACACTTAAAAAAGAGTGGCGAAATGCACCAAACGGCCACGGAATTTTTATGATTTTTTATTCGTGTGACCAAAAAGGAATGTATGGCCACGCTTAAATAATGTTGTGTGACGGAAGAGTAGATTTTATTACTTAGTAAATTAAAAGAAAACAAAACTATTTATGCGTGGCTAAATGTGAGCAATGGCCACGCTTTTTACTTAGTTATGTGGCTAAAAGCTAGTACATATGGCCACTGTTATTAGGTTGTGTGACTAAATATTAGATGACTAATGGTCACGGTAGGTTGTGAGTGACAAAAATCTATTACCTATGGCCACATATATTAACCGTGACTAAATGGTAGGTTGTGAGTGACAAAATTTTATTTTATGGTCACGGTAAAATATTAAATGCGTGGCGAAAAATAGAAGTTTTGTTTCCCTCTAAAACAACGCGCTTTTTTCAATTGTACCATTAATTCGAGCGGGTTAAAATCTGCTACCCTATATATCATCATCATTGTTATTTTCCTTTTTACCGCCATCCCTTTCTTGATCTCAAATTCTCTACACCAATTCTCTCAAATTCTCTACGTACACCAATTCGTTTACACCAATTCTTGTATCAAATGGCCGATAATCAACGCTCCCTTAATTACTGGTATGTGAAGCATAACCGTATTTTTTTGGTTTACAGTAACAGGAGAAGAAGATCCTTCAAGTCCCACAAATCTGTGATTAAACACAACGATGAGAACATCCTGAAGCAACTATATGCGCAGAAGATTCCTGATTGTTTTGCCTACCATGTTGAGACAGCGAAATTATTTCGTGTCCTTGATACAAAATTCAATGAACCCGAAGAAGAAGATGAAGAAGAAGATGAAGAAGATGAAGATGAAGAAGATGATGAAGAAGATCATGAAGAAGCAGATGAAGCAGATGAAGAAGATGAAGAAGAAGAAGAAGAAGATGATGATGATGACGATGCAAGTTCATCAGGATCATACATATCCGAAGATTGCAGTGATCCGGATTATTAATTAATGGATGTTTATGTTTAATTATGAACAAATTAAGAACAATAGTTTATATGTTTATTTAGTTATGATATTAATTAGTAGTTATAATATATATATGATGGTTATAATATATGTTTATCATGTTTGATTATCTTGTGATATGGCCACTCATATTAAAACATTGGCTGCGTGACAAATTATGACAAATGGTCACGGTATATTAATTTTAGGTGGCTAAAAGAATACCAACAGTCGGCGCTTGTAATCATGATTTTTTCATTTACTTTTTCATTTACTTTATCTTTCAAATCTCCATCTACCACGCCCCTCGAGTATCGATATATACTATCTCTGTATCAGTTTTCATCATCATCTCCACCATGACCCTTTTCTCCCAGTCTTTCTCTCTCTGTTTTTCGTCCATCATCGACGGCAAAAAATGTGGAATTGGCATCATCCGTATGTGGAAAATGGTAAGTTATCATCTTCACCACTGAAATTCGATTGAAATTTTCGTCTCAGATTTGGTAATTTTATCTTGTGCAGGGAAAGATTGCACTCTGTATCTCCTGCGAGCAGATTTTAAGTTATTGTGGAAACCATGGAGACGAGGAGTCTCTAATGGTTCATACAAATGCTTTACTGCGAGCAGATTTTAAGTTATTGTGTAATTTTATAACAGTCAGCAGTAAGGGCACATGTTGAGATTTGCAGGACTTGTATTCTTCAGGTGCTTCTCTCCCTTTTGGCCCCATGTACCTGATATTTCTTCAGCCACTTCTTCACCATTTTCAGTTGATCAGAAGTAAGTGCATGTGAGAAAGCAAGAGGGACTTGTTCTCTCTTTTCACTTGATCAGAAGCAAGTGCATGTGAGAAAGCAAAAGAGGGATTTTTCTTCAGCCGCTTCTTCTCCATTTTAAGTTAGTAGTTTTTCAGTTGTAATTTTATAGATCAATGTATTAATGGAATCATAACCTTTGGATTATGTATGTAATTGTGTTTGTTAAAGCAGCAGTTGATTTTGTTTGTTTATTTTTGACTTTTATTGACTCTGGTTTGGTCAAAGAGAGGAGACCTGCAGGCACAATCAAAAAAAGGAAACACTTGACTCAAAATTAAGATCCATAATATATATTCCAGAATACATAAAGAAAAAAAAACAATTATTGTTGATACTGTAGTTTGATCAATTAATCGGTGGTTTTTCGTAATATCATTCCAGTACAGTCAGCTCTGTAGTAAACATTGTGACGTGCATCTACGGATGGCAATACATTATCGTTGTGCGGAAAAACTACCGTACTAAATTCTTCATTGGCATCGTCTTCATAATAATCTCTGTAATTTCTGGGAGGTGTCATAAAGACAATATGCAGTTTTTTATCCAGCTGGTCTTTGACGTAAAACAACTGTTGTGCTTGTGATGCGAAAATGAACGGGTCCTCCTTGTGACCTAGTCTTTTAAGGTTGACCAAAGTGTAACCAAGACTATCTTTTTTGACCCCCTGTGTATTCTCAACCCAGTCGCACATAAATAGAGGGATGGTTTTAATATGGTAATCTAGTAGCCATATCTCTTTTAAAACCCCATAGTAAGGTTTTTTTCCATAGGTTAAGACCTCGTTAGAGATGTGCATGTCATTTACCTCTACACCAACCCCGCTGTTCTGGTAAACCCTACCGTCTCGAGATTTTGTACGAAATGAATAGCCATTGATGTCATATACTTCATATTTCCTCACGCTTCTGTGCGGACCATGTGAAATCCACCTAACGGTCTCTGATATAGTTTCTGGGGACTCCGCCATCTCCTTTTCAACCTGAAATTCATAGTAGGTTCATCAGGAGAGTTCATTAGGAATAGGAAGATTATAGCTCTTCCAAAAATAAAATAAAGTTGTTCCGGACAACTCAGGTCAGTTGTTCCGGAAAGTTACAGTTCATCCGGAATTAAAACTATAAGAAAAATAGTTTCAGTTCACCAGGAAGGTTATAGTTCATCCGGATAGAAAATAGAGTTATTCCGGACAACTCAGGTCAGTTGTTCCGGAAAGTTACAGTTCATCCGGAATTAAAACTATAAGAAAAATAGTTTCAGTTGATCACCAGGAAGGTTATAGTTCATCCGGATAGAAAATAGAGTTATCCCGGACAAGTCAGGTCACTTGTTCCGGAAAGTTACAGTTCATCCGGAATTAAAACTATAAGAAAATAGTTTCAGTTCACCAGGAAGGTTATAGTTCATCCGGATAGAAAATAGAGTTGTTCCGGACAACTCAGGTCAGTTGTTCAGGAAAGTTACAGTTCATCCGGAATTAAAACAATAAGCAAATTTAGCTGACCTTGTTGCGTAACCATTTACCAAATGTTGTGCTCTGCTTCTTAGTAAGGTCATTTAGTCTACTACCAGGATGTTCCTTTTCCAAAAATTTCATGTGTTCTCTGCAATTACATGAATTGAAGTTATCTATAAAAGTTTATAATTAATTAAACAGATAAAAAAAGGTTAATAATCTAAATTACTTACTCGATATAATGCTCAATTTCAGGCGTATTTAGCAACACAAATAAATGCGCTTTCGATAGGAGCTCTGGAGAGACTTCAACTGATCTACCAGCTGACCCAGGACTTCCATCCGCACTGCTATGCTTTTTAGTTGGAACACCAATAGTTGTGATGTTTTTTTGGTATTCGCTGAGAAACTCAATCGTTTCTTCTACAATGTTCTCCTCAGCAATGCACCCTTCTGGATAAGTTTTGTTTCTCACGTGGCCCTTAATTACCTTCATACACCTTTCAAATGGATACATCCATCGAAAGCATATTGGGCCACATAATTTTACCTCCCTAGTAAGGTGCACCGTCAAATGAAGCATAACATCAAAAAATGATGGCGGGAAATATTTCTCAAGCAGGCATAGTGTGACACAAAGATCTTCTTGCAATTTGTCTAGCTCTTCGACGTTGATCTCTTTGCTGCATATTGATTTGAAAAAAAAACAGAGCCTTATAATAGCATATCTTGTCGGTTCAGGCATGACTGACCGAATTGCAATTGGCAGAAACTGTTGCATCAGCATATGATAGTCATGTGACTTGAGCCCCACAAGTTTCTTGTCCTTTAGACTAACCAAACTAGAAAAGTTAGAACAATAGCCTTGTGGAACCTTCAAGTTATACAACGTGTCACAAAACTTTTCCTTTTCATCTTTTTGTAACGTGTAACACGCTGCAGGAAGTACTATGTTGTTCTTGTTCTGTTTAGGCTGCAACTCTGGTCTTAACCCCAAAAAGTTCAGATCCTTTCTCGCTTTCAGTCCATCCTTCGTCTTTCCGGGAAGGTTGAGCAGAGTTCCAACAAGACTCTCAGCCACATTCTTTTCAATATGCATGAAATCAATGCAATGTTGGACACTATTATGCCTCCAGTATCTAAGTCTTCGAAACCATATATTGAATTTCTTCCAATATGGTGGCTTCTCTTTGTTCTTTCTTTTTCTCTTATCAATCTTCCCCCTCTTCCGGTTGAGGTCTCTGGGATTTCTGAATCAGTACACCTTAATCCCTTTCCCCATTTGTTGCTGATAAGTTGAACTTCTTCGTATATCTGTTCTCCGGTCATAGGATCAGCAGCAACTTCCAACTCTTGTTTACCATTGAAGGCCTCTGTTTGCTTTCGGAAGGGATGCGTATATGGTAGATATCTTCTGTGACCAGCATAACACTGCTTGGCTGAGAAAGGAAGCCTAATGCATTTAGTTTCTTCCCGACATACCACACAACCACGGAATCCACTGTACGGGCAACCACAAAGTGTACCAAGTGCAGGGTAGTCATTAATCGTCCATAAAACAACTGCACGCAAAGTAAACTGTTCTTGCGCATACGCATCATATGTTTCCACACCTGCCTCGAATAACAGCTCTAAGTCATCAATTAATGGTTCCAAAAACACATCAATATCGTTTCCAGGCGCTCCCGATATTAATAACGAAAGCATGATGAACTTTCTTTTCATACACAACCATGGTGGAAGGTTGTAAATGACAGATAGAACCGGCCACACACTGTGATTTCTGTTACCTCTATTTACGTCGACCCCATCAGTTGAAATGCCAAGACGAAGACTTCTAGGATCGTCAGCGATTTCGGGATATTTGTCATCGATGGCTTTCCATGCCGGTGAATCGGATGGGTGTCGTAACACACCGGGTGTTTTGGAACTGGTGGCATGCCATCTTAGATCCTCCGCTGTGGTTTTCACTTGAAACAGTCGTTTCAATCTTGGAATGATGGGGAAATACCACATTACCTTTGCAGGAGTATTGTCGTATAGTTTCTTAGTCCTCTCATCCACCTTCCACCTGGACTCACCACAAGTTGGACATACAGTTAGGTCCTTGTTCTCCTTCCTGTACAGAATACAATCATTGATACACACATGTATCTTGGTGTACCCTGCACCCATTGACTTCAAAATCTTCTTGGCCTCATATGTATTCTTCACAATCTCATTACCTTCAGGTAGCATCTGTTTCAGCAAAACTAAAAGTTCATTAAAAAATTTATCTGATCCCCCATGCTTAGTCTTCAAGTTCAGTAGTTGAACCAAGGCAGATAACTTTGTGAAGGTATGGCATCCTTCATACAGAGGCTTCTCAGCATCCATGAGTCGTTCTTGAAACTTCTCATGGTCCTCATCGAAATTTTCTTCAGTAGCTCTGACCATTTTTATTGTTTCGGCTGCATCCAATGGAACTCCGGAATCGAAAAATGATTCCGTGTGAAGCTCCTCTCCTGCGGGCTCGTCTATCTCTCCATGTTTAATCCACCTTCTATAAGTCTGATCGAATCCCTTTGAAAACAAATGAAATTCTACATCATCAGCCTTAAAAGAGTAATGGTTTAGACAATTAACACAGGGACATGGAATTTCATTACTCTCCAAATTGGTAACTGCAAACAATAAGAATGATTTAACTCCATCGGCATATGATTGCGTGGTTCTACTGGTTTTCATCCAAGACTTATCCATGTTTGTTTTGCAAACAGATACAACAACAAATTAAGATGATTAAAAACGATCAATACTGAAAATCCTTTTCAATAATCTTTACTGTGAACCTGTTTATTGGAGAAGTAATAGGACGGAGGGAAAATTCTGTCGATTGATATGTGAAATTTTCAATTGAGTTCGCTCTAATTTACCCCGCCTCTTTTAATATTTAGCGGGCCCAGTTAGAATCATATTTAAATAAATTAAAACGAAAATTACTCTTGATCCTGAGAAACTCTAGTTCATCCGGTTCTATTACTGAATAACTCTTTATAATCCTGAAGAACTCTAGTTCATCTTCCCTCAATCCTCATGAACTCAGTGGGTAATTTTGACTTTCTTCGTTTAATTTTGACTTCTTAATTTGATTCAAGAGATCGTGTGACAGTAATTTCGGATAATTTCAGATCGTGTGATTAAAATATTAGTGGTTTTTTGATATCGTGTAGGAATTTCAGTTGGAGAACGTGTGAAAATAATTTTTGTAGGATAACCAAAAGTCCAACAATTATAATGTGCAGTCCTCATGAACTCAGTGGGTAATTTTGTAATTAATCAAATAAGACCTATGGTATACTCTAGTGATTACACATCTGATAAGACGCATACTCAAGTGATTTGCACATATAACCATACCACTTGATCAGTAATGAGAAACTTCTCACCTCCAACATCAAAACCTTTTCAAAATCCTTATCAAACCTTTTCTCAAAATCCTTAAGAAACCCTTTCTCAAAACACTCAAATCCTTCTGAAAATGGCAAGCTTGAAAGAATTAGTTGAACATTATTTGCAGATAAAGATTGTTGCTACCCTGGACAGGTACGAGGTGATTATCAGGGCAGAGAGACAGAGTGTCTTAGACGGGATGGCCCTGCTCAACCAGGTACTTACAGAGCCACCAAGTCCATCAAGATACCAGATGGCTACTTTTCTGGTAGAAGAGATACGCGTCTCCGATGCCAGACTTCAAATGTTGGTTCAACAGAGGCAAGAAGCAATGAGTAGGCATTTGGAGTTGATGAAGGAGATGGAATCTAGGTTCCCGTGAACCTCAACATGCAACTGCTCTGTTTCTTTTTTTTTTAGGAATGAACATGTAAATTAGGAAACAATTTTGTGTATGGAATTGGAATCAGTAGTATGAAATCCACTTATTGTTATATACTTGTTTATCTATATCTATTTTTGTTTATTAAATCAATCTGTTAAACAAAAACCCTAATCCTCGAAAACAGAGACGATCAAAAACCCTAAACACAAAAAAACAGAACCCCCATTTCCGATTGAAAGATGGAATTTTCATTTTCAAAATTAGAAAACTAGAAAACATGTTCAAATCAACTGTTTTCTATCTCTACATTACATTAGATTTCCGTCGACGATGCGTTGGAGCAGACGGCGACGGAGGTAACGGAGGAGAGGTCGAGCGGTTGTGCGTATAAACCCTAGAAAGTGAACGCCCATTTTCTTTTGTATATATTTGGAAAACGAAAATATAAAACAGAAAACAGTAAAAAAGGTGTTTTCCATTTTTAGTTAAAATTTAGAAAACACTATTTTCTGTTTTCCTAGAAAACAGTAAAAAAGGTGTTTTCCATTTTTAGTTAAAATTCAGAAAACACTATTTTCTGTTTTCCTTGTTTTCTTGGAAAAACAGAAATGGAAAACACCCCCTGTTTTCCACAACTAAACGCCCCCTTAAATTTTGGGGAATTATAATTCTAAATAAATTATATAAAAAGATTTAAGATAAAAATTAAATAATGGGTCAATTTGGGGTCAAATGGGTCAATTTGATGTGTTTAGGACCAATGAGTCCCAATAAGGTGTGTAAGTAACCAATAAGTTGTGTTTAGAACCAATGATGGCCCAATTGGTGTGTATGTAACCAATAAGTTGTGTTTAGAACCAATGATGGGCCAATAAGGTGTGTATGTAACAAATAAGTTGTGTTTAGGACCAATGGGACCCAATAAGGTGAGTTTAGGGGAAACGAGGGCCAGTTGGGACCAATGAGTCCCAGTAAGGTGTGTATGTAACCAATAGGCATGTTTAGGACCAATGATGGCCCAATAAGGTGTGTATGTAACCAATAAGCATGTTTAGGACCAATGATGGCCCAATAAGGTGTATGTAACCAATAAGTTGTGTTTAGGACCAATGAGACCCAATAAGGTGTGTTTAGGGGAAACGAGGGCCTGTTGGGACCAATGAGTCCCAGTAAGGTGTGTATGTAACCAATCAGCATGTTTAGGACCAATGATGGCCCAATAAGGTGTGTATTAAATAAAGTTGTGTTTAGGACCAATGAGACCCAATAAGGTGAGTTTAGGGGAAACGAGGGCCAGTTGGGACCAATGAGTCCCAGTAAGGTGTGTATGTAACCAATAGGCATGTTTAGGACCAATGATGGCCCAATAAGGTGTGTATGTAACAAATAAGTTGTGTTTAGGACCAATGAGACCCAATAAGGTGTATGTAACAAATAAGTTGTGTTTAGGACCAATGAGACCCAATAAGGTGTATGTAACAAATAAGTTGTGTTTAGGACCAATGAGACCCAATAAGGTGTGTTTAGGGGAAACGAGGGCCTGTTGGGACCAATGAGTCCCAGTAAGGTGTGTATGTAACCAATAAGCATGTTTAGGAGCAATGATGGCCCAATAAGGTGTGTATGTAACAAATAAGTTTTGTTTAGGACCAATGAGACCCAATAAGGTGTGTTTAGGGGAAACGAGGGCCAGTTGGGGCCAATGAGTCCCAGTAGGGTGTGTTTAGGGGAAACGAGGGTCAGTTGGGACCAATGAGTCCCAATAAGGTGTGTATGTAACCAATAGGCATGTTTAGGAGCAATGATGGCCCAATAAGGTGTGTATGTAACCAATAAGCATGTTTAGGACCAATGAGTCCCAATAAGGTGTGTTTAGGGGAAACGAGGGCCATCTGGGACCAATTAGTCCCAATATTAAGGTGTGTATGACGTAACCAATAGGCATATATGTTTAGGACCAATGATGGCCCAATAAGGTGTGTATCTACCAAATAAGTTGTGTTTAGGACCAATGAGACCCAATAAGGTGAGTTTAGGGGAAACGAGGGCCAATTGGGAGCAATTAGTCCCAATAAGGTGTGTATGTAACCAATAAGCATGTTTAGGACCAATGATGGCACAATAAGGTGTGTATGTAACAAATAAGTTGTGTTTAGGACCAATGAGACCCAATAAGGCGTGTTTAGGGGAAACGAGGGCCAGTTGGGACCAATGAGTCCCAGTAAGGTGTGTATGTAACCAATAAGCATGGTTAGGACCAATGACGGCCCAATAAGGTGTGTTTAGGGGCAATGAGGGTCATTTTAGGATACAATTATCATTAAATTTATTGCTTAGTATTCCATTTTACATTCAAACAGAAGCAATACTAATGATAGACAAGTAAAAAAAAAAAAAAAAAAAAAATGTATTGCTCTTACTGATCAGGAAATCGAGAAAGGTACACTTCCTGCAAAAGCCTCAGAGAAGACTGCCTTAAGTGGCAAAAGGAAAGCTGATGATGAAGCGCCTGAAAACTCAATGAACAATCAGAGTGTTGGAAACAGCACTGGGAGGTCTTATAACTTCCAAGGCCAAAGCAAAAGGTCTGGGAACAACAGTGGAAACAACCGCCAAGGCGGAAATGGTCAAAGCAACTACAAGGGTAACCTGCCCATGTGTAACAAGTGCGGGAAGCATCACGCTGGTATTTGTAGAAGGGGTTTGAACTGTGAAAGATGTGGCAAGAAAAGCCATGAGGCGAAGGACTGTTGGACGATTCTTCCCGAGCAACAAAACCGCCTAAGGCAAAACAACAACAACAATCATGGCAACAACAACTATGGAAACAACCGGGGCAATGGGAACAACAATGGTCAGAACCGTAACAACAACAACGAAGCTCCCAGGGGAAATGGTAATGGGAACTGCTATGAATGTGGTGCTCTAGGCCACATAAAAAGGGACTGCCCACAGTTGAGAAGACAAGGAAATGGTAATCATGGAAACAATGGTGGGAATGGTAATGGCGGAGGAAATGGCAACGGAAATGGTAACGGCAGGGGAAGAGCTTTCGTTATGGGGCAAGGAGAAGCTCGCAACGACGCCAACGTGATTAACGGTAAATTTATGCTAACTAGTTTCTTCGCTACTGTATTATTTGATTCTGGTGCTGAACGAAGTTTTATTTCCACTAAGTTTGCTAAACTAATTAATGCTAAACCGATTGACTTAGATGCTACATATGTGGTAGAGTTAGCGAATGGTAAACTTCATGATACGACCCAGATAGTTAAGGACTGTAAGTTAGAGCTAGCTGGCCATACGATAGGAATCGATCTTATGCCTTTCCCGATTGGTAGTTTTGATGTTATAGTAGGAATGGATTGGTTATCTGAAAACTGAGCTGAGATTTTATGTCAAGAAAAAGTGATTCGTATTCCACTCGAAGAAGGTAAAGTGTTAACAGTTCAAGGTAAAAAGGGTGGAACAGTCACCGGTATTATTTCGTTTCTTAAAGCTCAAAAGTGCCTTCGTAAAGGTCACTTCGCGATCCTTGCAAACGTCACCGACACGACACTTCCCGAGCGCAGAATCAACGACTACCCGATAGTCCGCGACTTCCAAGATGTATTTCCTGATGAATTGCCTGGTTTGCCTCCATTTCGACAAGTCGAGTTTGGAATCGACTTAGCTCCCGGAGCGGCTCCGATTGCACGCGCCCCGTACCGTTTGGCGGTAAGCGAACTCAACGAACTCTCCGCACAACTTCAAGAGTTACTCGACAAAGGGTTTATTCGTCCAAGTTCGTCTCCATGGGGAGCACCGGTATTGTTTGTTAAAAAGAAAGATTGAACGTTCCGAATGTGTATTGACTACCGAGAACTTAACAAGGTTACGATCAAGAATCGGTATCCACTTCCTCGAATCGACGATCTTTTCGACCAACTGCAAGGTTCGAGCTACTTTTCAAAGATTGATCTACGGTCTGGATATCACCAACTTCGTGTTCGTGATGAAGATATCTCCAAAACTGCTTTCAGAACTCGGTATGGTCATTACGAATTTTTAGTTATGCCGTTTGGACTAACTAATGCGCCTGCTGTGTTTATGGATCTGATGAATCGAGTGTGCAAGCCGTACCTCGATCAGTTTGTGATAGTTTTCATTGATGATATTTTGATCTACTCCAAGACAAAGGAAGAACACGAGAACCATCTACGACTCATCTTGGAATTGCTCCGTAAGGAACAGCTTTACGCCAAGTTTTCAAAATGCGATTTTTGGATTTGCGAAGTCCAGTTTCTTGGACACATTGTTAATCAGGATGGAATTCATGTCGACCCAGCTAAAGTGGAAGCTGTCAAGAATTGGTCTACTCCGAGAGCGCCGACCGAAATCAGACAATTTTTGGGACTTGCCGGATATTACCGAAGATTCATCAAGGGTTTCTCGCAATTGGCTCAACCCTTAACAGCTTTAACGCATAAAGGAGTGCAATATAGATGGGGTGAAAAAGAAGAGCACGCGTTTCAAACTCTTAAGGACATGTTATGTTCAGCTCCGATTCTCTCGTTACCCGAAGGGGTTGATGACTTCGTGGTTTATTGCGATGCATCCATTCAAGGACTCGGTTGCGTGTTGATGCAACGAGACAAAGTGATTGCCTACGGGTCCAGGCAACTGAAGGTCAATGAGAAGAATTACACAACCCATGATTTGGAATTAGGAGCCGTTGTGTTTGCACTCAAGATTTGGAGACATTACCTCTACGGAACAAAGTGCACAATATTTACCGACCACAAAAGCTTACAACACATCTTCGAACAAAAGGACCTCAACATGCGACAGCGAAGGTGGGTCGAGTTACTAAATGATTATGACTTAGCAATTAAGTATCACCCGGGAAAAGCCAATGTTGTGGCTGACGCCTTAAGTCGAAAAGAGTACGACAAGCCTCGACGAGTACGAGCGCTGCAACTTACCATTCACACGGGACTGCCGGATCGAATCCGCGATGCTCAACAAGAAGCTTTAAAAGAAGAAAACTTCGCAGCTGAGGCACTGCGTGGTGTAGATGGAAACTCTGAAATTAAGTCCGACGGACTCAGGTATTAAATGGCAGAATTTGGGTTCCTTTACTTGGAAATCTCCGTGAGCTCGTGATGGACGAGGCTCACAAATCAAGGTATTCGGTGCACCCTGGATCGGACAAAATGTACCAGGATTTGAAGAACTTGTATTGGTGGCCGAACATGAAAGCCGACATTGCGCGATATGTGGCTAAGTGTTTAACATGCTCAAGAGTTAAGATCGAGTACCAAAAGCCTTCTGGATTATTGCAACAACCCAAGATCCCGGAGTGGAAGTGGGAGGATATCTCCATGGATTTCATAACGGGACTACCTCATCGATCAAATCGACCGGAAGCGATTTGGGTTATCATTGATCGACTAACCAAATCTGCACACTTTATTCCAATGATGGAAAATGACAATATGGATAAGTTAACAAAGCTGTACATTGACCGAATTGTGGCACGTCATGGAGTGCCTAAGACCATTATCTCCGATCGAGATCCTCGATTTACTTCCCGACTGTGGCAATCTATGCAAGAAGCACTGGGAACCAGACTGGATATGAGTACAGCTTATCACCCGCAGACCGATGGTCAGACGGAACGAACTATTCAGACTTTGGAAGACATGCTACGAGCTTGCGTGCTCGACTTCGGTAAAGATTGGGAGGCTCACCTTCCGTTGGTGGAGTTCTCGTACAACAACAGTTATCATACGAGCATTGGTGCAGCACCTTTTGAAGCTCTTTATGGCAGAAAATGTAGATCGCCCGTGTGTTGGGCCGAAACGGGTGAGAAAGGACTCACCGGACCCGAAATCATTCACGATACAACTGAACGAATTATTCAAATCAGAAAGCGGATAGCCGCAGCACGTGACAGGCAAAAGAGCTATGCCGACAAACGCCGTAAACCTTTGAAGTTCGAGGTAGGCGACAAGGTACTATTGAAGGTATCTCCCTGGAAAGGAGTGATACGCTTCGGAAAGCGTGGAAAGCTGAATCCTCGCTATATCGGTCCATTTGAAATCATCGGGGAAGTAGGCCCGGTGGCCTACCGATTACAACTCCCCGCCGAACTCGATGGAGTTCACAACGTGTTTCACGTTTCTAACCTGAAGAAATGTCTGGCTGAAGACACCGAAATAATTCCTTTAGAGGAATTGGAAATTGATGAACATCTGAGATTTATTGAGCAACCGGTAGAAATCATGGGACGCGAGGAGAAAGCCCTCAAACGTAGCAAGATTCCGATCGTCAAGGTTCGATGGAACTCAAAGCGTGGACCTGAATATACTTGGGAACGAGAGGATCAGATGAAGAAAAAGTATCCTCACTTGTTCGAGCAAACGTCCACGGAAACTCAAGGTATGATCTAATTTTGGGGACCAAAATTCCTTTAACAGGAGGAGGATGTGACGACCCTAAAACTTTTGCTTTCTTTCCCCAGCAACAACGACAGCCGAGGCTGCGAACGCTACGACGCAAGAATAATTTTCGGGACGAAAATTCCAATTACAAGGGGATGATGTGACATCCGAGAATTCCAAGGTTAACTTCCGTTAGACAATCTCCGTTAGTTACGTTATAAGTGTTAACTTAGTAACTAATGCTTAACTAGGCCAAATACGTCCACGACCTTTGGTTGATCACCGAACCCGACCACTTGTGTTATATGTTTATGTGTTTATTGTCATTATGTGCAATGTGATTTAAACGCATGATTTAGTATTATTAATAGCATGACAAATTCATGGATTGTGCTTATCTTGCTTAGAATGTAAACTGGCTTCTTTTGGTTGCCAGCGAAACTACCGAGCGAAACTGTAGATTCGCTCGGTATCGGTAGCCAAACTTTTGATTAACACGAATTCAGAGTCAGTTTCGCTTGGCCAGCGAAACAGCCAGCGAAACAAGCTCCTGATATAAAGACCATAAAACCCTAATTACTCCCCATTTGCATAAACCACACAAAACACACACACACCCTTCATCTCTTCTCCTGTGAAATCTGGTCAGCCGAGAAACACCACGAGCCGACGTGAGCTCAGCCTCGAGACATCACCCATTCGGATCCTAGATCAAACCGTGAGTCTCCAAAACCATTTTCATGCATATTCTATGTGTTTTCTTAAAAAGCATGCCTAAACCTCCATGTAATGGCCTGATCTTCTAGTATGATGCTTAGGGATGTTAGATCTGTTATAAAGCCTGCAACTTTACGTGTAAAATCATTCCATAATGAAGATTTATGCTAGTTAGGTCATTTTATGCTTAAAATGTGTTCTTGATGACTTGATGATGAAAATCCATGTTTAAGGTGTTAAATCTTACTGTTTAATGTTGGTGAATGTTTATACATGCTGGATAATGAATTATATGAAGTATGGAAGCTGTTAGAAAGATTTTCAGTCAAATTTATGGGTTTTTCACGACCAGCGAAACTGGGCATTCTTTAGGCGAAACTGTAGTTTCGCAGACCCTTTGAATATTCATTCAGCGACACTATGTAGCGAAACTATAGTGTCGCATGTGTATTGCTTGAATGAAACTACCGAGCGAAACAACCATAGACCTTGTCCCTGAACGAAAGTTCAAACCAGTTTCAAGCGAAGCTATGCTAGCGAAACTGTGTCATCAGTTTCGAGCGAAACTAGCTAGCGAAACTGTGTCATCGGGTATTACCCAGCGAAAATGATGCCCGTGCACACAGCGAAACTGTGTAGCGAAACTAGGTAGCGAAACTATAGCGAAACTGTATAGCGAAACTGTGCCAAGACCAAAACCCAAACTTGTACAACTTATTTGAATGATATGCCATGACTTACATGATTATGCAATAATGAGACATGCCTTGATTTCTGAATTATGTGAACCCTCTTTATGATCAACCATCGGTGTCGTGTGTCGGTATGTCAAGTCGTAGTTCCAACGTGCTATGTTATGGGCCATAGTGACGTTAAGTTAAAGATTAGACACAAAACTAATACTTAAGACCTAAACGTGTTCTTAGGTCTTCGATAAGCAATCATACTTGGATTACTTAGCAAGAGTAGCAGTGCAACCAAAGGTGAGTGTCACTAACCCATTTGCCGTGAACCCGTTTGGGTCACACTGAATAACTTAATGAAAAACAATGCTGACAACCTTATGAGTGCTATGCACCTCTCTGATGAACTTGAAAACTTAGGAGTGCTTGGCACCCACTTGATGAACTTGAAGTGTTTTATGGGAGACACTTGTGAAATACTTAAACAACTATTTCTAAAACGAAACTGAAAATGTTTTCGGGATTCATGAGAACCCAAAGTAAACCGTTTTAATATGGCTAGTGTAGGTTAAAGTCTAACCACATGATATCACATGATTTCTAAGGATTGCCTTATAACTGAAAAAGTCCTCAACTTAATTGTACCATTAATTGTAAAGCGAGGGGATGTTGGGTAGATCTACTGGAGTTTGACAAACTCCGCCTCGTGACACTGGAGGTGCACGGAGGTACAATATCAGCCTATCTGACCGTGATCCCGAGAGGACACGGGGGAGGCAAAACCGCGATGACGTATGTCCGCAAAACAAAATAGATGATGGCGATGCTACTACAATATTAGTCAGCTTTGGTACAAACTTCCTTAGTGCATGGAACAACGGATTAGCTACCCGCGATATCGGTTGAGCACTTTAACTATACAAAACTAGTACATACCCGATAACGTATGTTACGGACATTACTTTTACTAAACCACAATACTATGATTTTGGATATCACTAAGCATTGCTTTTCACAAATAAATATTACGTAAGTATACGTTGATACAATTATGATTATGAGACCGGGCCACTGCGTGACAAGCCCACCGTGAACTCACCAACCGTTAGGTTGACACTTGCGTGGTTTAAACTTTTGCAGATCGCTGAGGAGTATCCGGAGCGGGTTGGCATGGCACATGAAGACATTTTACTTTTGTTTAAATCGAATTGGGAATTTTAAAACAATGATTTGTAAAGCACGTGGTTAGTGCTAAGATAATATTTTTCCGCTGCGTGTTTTGAGACTTTAATTATGATATATATTTGGACTAACTCCGATTCGTTTAGTATTTGTAACTAATGGTTGTGGTCCTGGTTTGCTCGCACCCCTTAACGGTATAAACTCCGTTAGTGGTTATTTGGGGGTGTGACATACAATATCTGCTTTAAGCTACTTACATGCACCATGAACTAAAATGAGTCAACAACAATAATGTTGTTGGTGAGTACACAACAATAATACAATCAAATATTTTCTCATTCTCATTACTACAACTCTATGTGAATCTACTAGTGGTCTGCCTTAGGTCAACACTCAATCCGGCTAACACAGGCGTGTGCCCCAGTGCACCCTTCATGTTCAGGCATATAGTGACAAACTCCACCTTGATAACTTAATATCAAGGCTTTGAATGGATGTGAGGACATATCCGCTACCTACCTAATTAGTCGTTAGGCTCTCCTATATCCTCGTGGCATACTCAATCCTTAATGATCACGGTAGCCTACTCTTGAAAGCTTATTACCCAGCATACGACCCACCCAGCTAGCAAGCACATACACAATATAGTTATAGAGAATAAGCAGTTAAAATAGTTCATGTGCACCCCCAAGACATTTAAAATAATTTAAAAGGGGGGAAGCCATCGGTACTCACAGGTATGCAGGACTTATGAAGTTAAACTCACGTTCCAGGACGTCTAGATGCAAGTCACCCTATGATCGATAATCATTTCTGTAAATTAGTACCTAAGCTATTGAGTTACTTTACCGAACGTTACAGATTCACATCAATTTACAACGTGTCTCCAAATGGTCACCCGAATCATTAATCGAGGACTTTTGACCCAATTAGTTAGTTAAGTGTTATATAAACATTTCAACTTAGTTCCAAATAGTCCATTATAATCTCTAAAACAGTACTGTTCCAGATTCACAGCCTCAGATTTCCAATTTATAGCAAATAGATCAATTTATCAAACTATTCCAGGATGAATACGGGTGTATCACACTATACTGATACGACCATATTCAACAATCTATTAATTTCCAGAAATTCTGTGATACGGTCGTATGACCATTACACAAATACGCTCGTATTATCCTCAAAATCAGATTCTCAATTCCGTAACCCCGCGATACGGCCATATTGTCATAACACAAATACGGCTCGTATTACCATTGACATTCGATTCTCAAATCTGTCGTCCCCCGATACGGTCGTATTACCTTTAGTCCATATATGACCGTATTCATATCAGGTCAGAACACTGATTTGGTCATTTTGACCATTCTGAGCCAAATTTACCAAATCCAATTATTACCAGTACTTTAATAGGACTTATTCATGTTCCAAAACATAACCAATTGCTTAGATTACTATTAATATGACCACAACCCATGCATGCACTCAAAATTGGTAAATTTACACATAATGTAAATCTTACCTCACAAGAAGCTTTCCTTCCAAGAACTAAGTCTATTGATACTTCCAAATATCACCAACAACCTCAGCAAGTCTTTACATGCATCCATTTAGAGGTTAACCCCATTATGTAAGAACTTTCCCAAATTGGAAGTTTTTATGGATGCATGTGCAATCCATCACCAACCTTAGTGTTTCTTCATGATTCTGTGCACAAAGAACACCCTTTGTAATCCTTATAGCCTCTGAACAGAGCTAATCATCAGAATCTAACATCAAGTATTCATCACATTACAAAATAATGTGGATTAAAGCTTACCTCAAAAGATTCTAGCTTCAGTTCTTGCATCCAAGCCCTCAAACCACTTCTGGAACCCACTAGATGGTGAACACAGGAATGGGAGAGAGAAACAGCATTTGGTTTCTCCAAACAAATGACTAAATTCTGGCCAATTGAAGGTTTTATATGCTGTGATGAATACAGTCGTATTAATATATACCAATATGGTCGTACCGACGGCATCCGAGTGTGTTCAGATCCAGATCCGACCTGGTCGTACCGTATGGTTCGTCTGGGGCATCATACGCCACTTAATACAGGCGTATCACCTTTATATGATACGGCCGTATTAGGCTAGACACGTAATATGTAATTATTATTGCTTAATTCTCTAAAACACGTAATCACATGAATTATATAAGTACCATATCGTTCATGCATTTTCCATAGAATTACTAAGCGAATGATACTAAGTCATGTAAACATATGAAATCATGTCATAACATAATCACGCAGTTCGGTTACACATGTATCGTGTTATGAACTCTAAAGACGAGCCCAAACTATTTTACTGTAGATCATTTTTTAGTTATTCATTGAATGATAAATCACTACAAGTGACGGAGATACACGATTTAAATGACGAAAAATCCAATATTTTAAAATTGTATCTAGAATGACTGGAAAAGTGGAAACAAGGCAAGATATAACTTGATACGACCTCTTTAGCAGAAAGACGGATATTCCTTGCTCATTATTAGACAATCACTTATTCACAAACTTCATGTGGGGCTAATAGTTTTCATTTCCCATCTCATGGAAAACCTTTTTCGCTCCATTTAGCCTTATCTCTCTCTAGCTACTTGTTCTATTTTAAACCACTAATAAAAAATAAAAAATGGACATATTATGAAATCTATTATATAAAGATAATCAAATAGAAAGGATAATACAAATAAATTCAATTTCGACCAATTTCTAATTTTCTAATAACTAAGAAATAGAATTCAAAAGTAGAAAAAATAAAATAAATAAATAAAAAATGAGAATTCTTTTTAGATTAATTTTGCTTCCCCACCTAGCTACTCTAGGTTGGGGGTAGGTCCTGGTGGGGAAGTTATAAATACTTTTCCATACTTTGTATCTGGAGTACTTCATAAAATTTCCTCTGTAGTATTAGGCTTTGACGGCATTTATCATGCACTTTTAGGACCTGAGACACCACAATAAGAGACCCAACCAAGCAGCCCAATCAAGAATTAGTTAATGCCCAAGTTAAAGTCAACTTATGTTATAAGAAAGAGAGTAAGAGAAGATTAGGGTAAGAAAGATATTGATTGTGTGTGTTCTTCTTCCCATCTCAACATTTCTCTGATCTCATCTTCTTATCTCCTTCTTTAATCGAGTTCTTGGATTGTAATCATTTGGCTTCCTCAATAATATAATCAAATTGTTTACTCTCAATTCAATTGGCTTCTCGTGTTAAGCTCTAGTCATTACATATAGTAAGTTGTATAATTTATGTTTGTCCGATTAGGGTTTCATTTAATTGACCAACCAACACTCGGGAATGGTCTCAGTAAAGTAGACACATGACACACATGTCATTAACATGGTATCTAACGTTCAATATTCTAGTTAACTAAGATAACGAAGGTTATTAACGAAGTTAACCTGGAAATTGCCAGTTGTCACATTCTTCCTCAAAAGCATTTAAAAGTTGTTTATATTTTTATTGTTAAATTTCCAAATAAAAAGATAGAATTTCACCGTCAATAAAGTTCGATTACCAATCCTGTCGTGGGTTAAGTCAAGTAAAGTATCTGGTATTGCACGTATGATCACCTAATTTAATTAAAAATTAAGTTTAATACACAAATACACGATAAAAAGCACAAATATATAATCAAACACACAATCAAAGTTTAAAAGGTTAGCTTGAAAATTTTTAAAGGTTGTCACAAACTCTCTTATATAAACAAACTAGTTTTTGATACCCGTGCGACGCGCGGGTGGATTTTAAGAAAAAATGAATCTAAAATTTAACATACTACCTTATAAATGTAATTTGATAAGGGGAATTAAAAAAAAATAAAAAATAAAAACGAATTTGGTTAATCAATATGCTCACCAATCAACGAAATTGGTTGTGTCATAGAACCTCTTGGTTGTGCCTTCCGAACTACTGAATCCAACTCAAAGGGCAAAACATGAGACATTTATGTTTCTCGTGTCTTAAGTTATAATAACCATTAGTAAATGGATGTAATTATTAATCACGTTAGTTGTAACATATGATGGTACATATATGTTTCTCATGTCATAAGTTATGAATAAAAGCATTGCTACTTGACATGTAAACCAAAAAGATTAATTTCAAATAAGAAAGACATAAAGAGAAGCATTGTAGCTAATCTCAAAGACCTAAACTCATCGCATGAACTGAAACCAGACAAAGTTAAGAAGCAGATTACATAAGTGTACAAATTGAAAGGAAACTACTATTGCCCACCCTATGTAAACCAACAATCACATACCTCCAAATCAAAAACACCATAGACAGAGAATATGACCTGCAAAAGAATAAAGAAAATGAACATTAGACTCAGATTCCTAAACTCTCCTATAAACATCAACCGCAAATGCCGTTTCTAAACATTACAATAAGATGTAAACCAATACAGCTTTATATACAATGTACTTTTAAGATTTGAGTAATAGGATCAAGGCTCATCTCATTATTCAA
This sequence comes from Deinandra increscens subsp. villosa, assembly GCA_039602395.1. Classification (NCBI taxonomy): domain Eukaryota; kingdom Viridiplantae; phylum Streptophyta; class Magnoliopsida; order Asterales; family Asteraceae; genus Deinandra; species Deinandra increscens. The sequence goes on along the minus strand of JBCNJP010001932.1, from coordinate 1,094 downwards.
CTATAAACACATGAACAAATTGATAATGTCTATGTCGAATGCTAGAAATTAACTCATGTTAACACTTCATAATAACATAATATAGCCTCTCAATTTATGTTAATTCTTTGTAGCATAGCATACATTTGATATCGGTGTGACACATGGGGTTTTTTTTAAATAAAAATGTAATTCGATAATTAGAATTAAAGGAAAATACGAAAATTCGATAATATAAAAAATTCACAAACTTAAAATACAGCCTTATAAACAAAATTTGATGTTTTCTTTGTCACTTTTCCGTCTTCATCCAATATGAGAAGTTTTAGTCCATCCCTGCTTTTGACCCTTGACAATGCAACATAAAGCTGACCATGACTAAAGCATAGATTCTTCAAATAGAGTCCAACTCTTGAAAGCGACTGACATTGGCTTTCGTTAACTGTCATTCCGAAACATACCGAAATCAGAAATTGCCTCCTATTAAACTTAAACGGGATACTTTTATCTGAAGGAGACATTGAAATTCTTGGAATAAACGTTCGAAAACCGATATTACTTCCTGATATTACTTCTGCTTCTATGATACGTTTCCCAAGAGCCACTAACTGAAGTCGAGTACCATTACAAATGCCGTTTTTTTTGTCAAGATTTCGAAGCAACATAATAGGGGAACCGATCTTTAGAACTAACATGTGACTTGGCAAACCAGAAAACTGTAATCCATTAAGAAAATCAGGAGAGTAAATATTGGTAGCAGGGTTTTCCTCAACATCGTCTGATTTGCAAATAGAGTCAGAACTCAAGTACTCATGTTCATCACCTGGAATGATTGATAACAAACTGTTGTTAATCTCATAAACAATCTCATGTTCCTCATTTGATTTTGCATTAGAATTTCACCGTCAGTAAAGTTCGATTACCAATCCTATTGTGGGTTAAGTCAAGTAAAGTATCTGATATTACACGTATGATCACCTAATTTAATTAAAAATTAAGTTTAATACACAAATACACAATAAAAAGCCCAAATATATAATCAAACACACAATCGAAGTTTAAAAGGTTAGCTTGAAATTTTTTAAAGATTGTCACAAACTCTCTTGTATAAACAA